>CAAKHC010002447.1:14413-32588 GCA_901007825.1 Macroramphosus scolopax
GCAGAAGTGCACAATGTGACAACGGTAAATACAAAATAAAATGGATTGCTACGGAAGTCTATCCTTTATGTTCATGCACAAAAAAACAAATGATGGACTGGAGGTGCAGCCTGAGGCAGTCGTGTGTGTGTGTGTGTGTGTGTGGGGGGGGGGGGTGTCCTTGAGCAAAAATACTGAACCTCTTAATTGCTCCTCATGAGCTGGTTGGTGCCTTGCATGGCAGCCTCCACCTCCAGTGTGTGTGGATGTGTGGAACTGTGGGAAAGAGGCAGTTTGAGTGTTGTTAAGGTGAAAAGGCAAATTTAGCAATTTGAAGAGCTGTGATCCAATAAAGCATAAGTGGTCGTTCAATATAACATAACAAACTAATGTAATACCAAATGTTTTATAAGCAAAATGGATATTTATCACTACGACTTTTTATCTGCAGAGTCTGGCGTGTTCCGAAAAGACTAATGACCCTTTTGCATGCGACTTTGCCTCCTCATTTATATTTATATCCGGAGTGTTGTTATGGCCTTCAAAAACCCTCTGAGTCAAATTGAACTTCTTCCCCAAATGAATGCGAACCTGTGCAAAGTAATCTAAGGGCTCTAATGACGAAGAGGGTGTAACCTGAAGAGGTGTGTTGGCCCTCAGCGATGAGGGAAGCTCATGTCAGACGATCATACCTGCAATCAGCAGCTGACTGGTTGGTCTGCACCACAGATCCGCCTCATGTGGGCGACTTCAGAGCTGTTGCCCACATGCATACAGGCTCAGGAGGCATGAAGGTAAAGCAGATAGGTCACGCAGATCAACCTGCCATCCATACAAACCAGACATGGAGCTGGTCAAACCTGCACTAAAAGGCCAAATAGTGATAAAAAACACAACTTTCGGGACATTCTTGCTCCCGCCATGTTCTTACGGCAATCTGATCTCATTAAATCTGACCTTAAGAATCACATGAAAGGGCATTTGTAGCCGGAATCTCAGCTCGCAGTCGCTGCATTTGTGCATGCACAGGGCGAGGAAATTACCTTCTCATATTGGGGATAATTTTACTTTGCTTTGAAAGGAAACTAATAAAGTGATCCGCTGGCTTCCCCTTAACGATCAATAAACACCGCTCATGCTGTCGCCTATGCTTCACAGAGCCAGACAGGGTTCCGCTTGTGTATTGCTCTGCCGGATTAATCCTCTGTGTTGCATATTATTGAGAAATACATGATCATTTATTGTGAAATAAGGAAAGTGCTGCAGGGAAATTACAGCTTTAAAATCACAAACAACACATTTATTTCGATCTAGCTGGATGAGAAATATTAGTGTTTTTTTACTTTCAAAAATCATGAATTTAAGTGTTTTCTCATCTGTCTTGTTTAGGTTTGATTCATTTTACAAAACTTTGTAGTCCAGGACAGACAATGACGGTTAGAGGAAACAACACTGACCGTCAGAAGGAGACAGGATGTTGATCGAGGTCTCCGGTGTCAGTCCGGCTCCTCCAGACATTTAGCAGCGATATAACAACTTCACACTCCCTCTGCCTTTTTCATTACACGGTCGACTGCGGGAGTGTCAGCAAAATGTCAACACTGAGAACACAGTTGCTTCGTGCTGTTTGCGGAGCCGAAAGTTAAAACAAACACCAGAAACCAGCAGGTCCACGCGCTGTTGAGCTGCTTATCGGGCGAATCAGGGAAACTTCACTATTGACCATCAACTGGTTCATCTACAGAAGGATTTCAATAATGAATGAATAACAGTGGATATGTCTCCAGTGACCTGATGACCAGTGACGCTGATGAGATGATTCACTGCACTGTGCATGTGCGTGTGTGCACGTGCGTGTGTGTATTGAGAGTGTGTGACAATGTTTTGCATGAATTTTTTCAAAGCCTTCTATCAAACCTGAAGCTCCAAGGATATTTGGAAAGAACATTCTCTTATTTGAAATAGAAACACGTCAGACGGAATAAGAAGACTTAAGTGATTCTTATCGTTGCAGGTTGGCCCCAGATGTAACACAGAATTCAGTTTCAAAGGGTTTATTGCAGGCAAAGGTGATTGGTTTTCCCCCTCAATTAATCAATTATCTCTAAAAAGTAAAAATACAGCACTTATTACGATCTTCGTACAACTTGGTGCACATTTATGGCATCCGATTTTCCACAAGATGTCTTTGCATGACTTTCTTGTGTTGTTTTTTGTGACCAGCTGCAGTTAGCCATTAGCTGCGCACCATTAACTGAAGGAGACTTCACCTCATTTGCTTCTCCACTTCACTTCATCACACTGCTCCACCGCCCCTGAACCTTTTCTAACAGCAATGTCTGTACGACTCCATGTTGCTCCACTGAATCAAATCAATACCCAGCAAGGTGAAATCCATGCCGCTAAGGATGATGTCCTCTTCAGCCGCCCGTGCGCTGTGGTGGGAAGTCAACGGGTGGGATTCATTGATTCCATTTGGCTTAACTCAACTTGGACGTGTTGTGATCAGAGGAGGTGATGTGAAGTGTGGATGATGTGTCGATGGTGGTGGTGGGGAGGTGGCCGATGATGTGGGATCCCAATCTCGGAACTGACAGGAAATTTCAAACAAGAGAGATTCTGCGAGTCAACAGTCAACTGTTTTTAGCCTGATATTATTCAGCCGGGTTATTCGAGTGTGTCAGAACAGAGAGGAGGAGATCAGAGAGGGGAAGTTATAATACAGTCTCCTCTTTGGCAGGTTATAGTGAGATTGAAGCAGTTAGAAATTAAAATCTTGTTGAGTATATTTGTCTAATTTCCATTCAAATGATTTCATTCTGATTTTATTAGATATAATCACCTTACAGGCAGCATGTTAATGATATAAAAGGACTTTTTCCATTGATTCGACCAAAGACTTGGTTGGAAGAAGAATTCAGATCCTTTAATTAAAGGCACAAGTTGTAGTTCATCTTAACAAGCCAGCATGCCATATTTTACACTCCAAACCACTAGGGGGCGATATAGTAGCAGTAAGTTGGGGCGTCCCCTCTCAAAATAAAAAGGCAAAGGGAATGCTTACTTCCTTAATTCCTCAATTAACCAGCGGATGTATGGTCCAACCCTCACTAGCTTCAGGTAGTGACTGAAGTAATGAGAGAGTTTCCCTCCCGGCTGGTTTGGACTGCTTCGTCCTCGCGCTGCTACAGTATGGAACACACCCCAGGGCTCATGTAACACAGGCACCGATACAGCAGGAAATTAAAAGTCCTGGTTGGATCCCTCAAACTGATATATTGTTATGACATCATTGGATTATTATAAGTGAAGCCAGGGCCGGTCCCGAGCCTTTTGGGGGCCCTGAGCAGAATTCGATTCAAACCTTTTGGGTCTCGTCAATTTTCAGATCGACCATGTCCCCCGGAGCGAGATCATGACTTCACTCAACCAGTCAGACGTGACCTCCCCTCCTTCCTTCCCTCTCTCGTCTCTCGAGCACAATCTCTCCATCTTTGTCACCCACGACCCTTCACACTCCCCTCTATCCTTCCCCACCTCCTCCTCCTCCTCGTTGACTTCCTCCAACTGCACCAGCGCTCCGTCGGAGTCCTCTCCTCCGTACAACTTCTACGCCGTGCTCCTGGTGCTCCTGATCTTCTGCGTGGTGTTCGGCAACGTGCTGGTGTGCGTGGCCGTGTCGCGCGAGCGGGCGCTGCAGACGACCACCAACTACCTCATCGTGTCCTTGGCCGTGTCCGACCTGCTGCTGGCGACGCTGGTCATGCCCTGGGGCGTCTACCTGGAGGTGTGTCTGCTGTATTTGTCCGATATTTGTCCAAAATCCGTTCACATATTATATTTGAATCCCACAGTAATGAATTGTCTGCTCTCTTCAACCTCAATGAATCATGTTGAACATTCGGTTTGTTTTGTGGATTCAGCTCAGCTCAGTTCAGCTGGATTATCTGCTGCCGGTGCCGATAATCAACGCATGTAAATAATTCAGCCTTCTGCCTTCGAGAAATGATCTCACAGACTATAAAAAGTTATGTGAAGGGGGCAAGATACTAATTCCTGCATTTGTCGGTGCCGCCTCAGAAGCAGATCATGTTTGTTCCAGTGTGGTGGTTTGTCACCTGCGTGGTTAATATCCACGTCTTACAGCACGTTATATTCGACACCAGGTGGTGGGAGAATGGCGCTTCAGTCTCATCCACTGCGACATCCTGCTCACCCTGGACGTCATGATGTGCACCGCCAGCATCCTCAACCTCTGTGCCATCAGCATTGACAGGTGCTTATCTTTCACTTCCACATCTTCATCCCTCCTGTCTCACAGTTATTCATCCTCCCCTTAATTCCCTTTCAGCAACAGAAGAAGTTAGTTGATGATAAAGCTTCTTTTTTTTACCCAGAAGCGAGGTCACAGCGCCGAAGGTGACAGCGAATCAATACGTCATTTCTTAATGCTTCTAAACTTTATCTGGATTGTTGCTGTTGGGGCAAAAAAGCAAAGCTAAAATAAAGTGGGGACAACTGCATTTAAACACACACACACACGCTAAAACAGGTCAACTTACACATTATAGATCCGTCATCCAGCTGCCCCGCAGCAGCGGGACAGAAGTCATTAGTGTTAATTTTGTTTGATGACTCGGTGTTCAAACTGGTGCCGTCTTCGCGGGTCCAGCGGGAGTCGACCCGACACCCAGCGGGCGGGCTGTCGGCAGCTGCGTCCTACATTGACACATTGAGGCCGCACCAGTTCCGACGTGTGTAATTTGGTGCAATACCTCAGGATAGAGTCTAATTGGGCGAAGCTGGAGACGAATAGATGCACAAAGCAAAGAGCGATAACGAGGTTCTGGCAAGTTAACCTGGAGGGCGCTTCCATCCACACGCCTGCAGCGTTACACGGATAGAAAACTGCATTCACCTTGCCGGCGGTGAATAAAGCTCAAACTCTCTTTACTGTCACCTCAAGCATCACATAGGACACACAGATGGTATTTCTTTACGGTACGAGGAGAACATACAGGCCACACAATAAACGTGTGGACCTAAGAATTATCTGAAGATGCATATATGTACTTGGTATTACTGCACCTTCACCTTCAGTGAGAGGATATTAAAGTGCTATCTGTTTGTGTGTGTGTGCGTGCGTGCGTGTGTGTGTGTACAATTGCAGATACACTGCAGTTGCCATGCCGATGCTCTACAACACCAGATACAGTTCCAGGAGGAGGGTGGCCGTGATGATCGCTGTCGTCTGGTTCCTCTCCTTCGCCATCTCCTGCCCTTTGCTGTTCGGACTCAACAACACCGGTAACGGCAGCATCTCATCCCTCCGCTCAAGCTGGCCCACTTTGATGTGTTCAGCCCGGTCGTACATCCCTACAACCATGGAGGGTTACAGGCTTTACTGTGTGGCTCAAGAGTTAGATCAAGACATTCAGGGGGATGAATTGATTATAAAAGTGCTTTAAAATGCCACAAACGTGTTTTTATTGTAATCACCAGTCGGTTATTTTCCCTCCTGGCATGTTTCGGGAATTACGACCAGTTCGGAAAAAAAACAAAGTTGTGCTTCAGCACAAGCAATCAAAGGAGGATATTTCTGCAAACCATCCTTTTGGAAGTGCAGGTCAAAGTCCTGTATAAAAACATTTATGAAAGATTTTATAGGTCGATTCCTTCAACTCTGGAAGTGAACTAGTATTTCCACTGAGTATATTGTGTGAAATATTTACTCTTCTCAAGGCCTGGTAAGACCGGCATTGTTATCAATGCCGGTCTTACCAGGCCTTGAGAAGAGTCTCGATCAAGTGCAGTGACCTGAGTCTCTTATATGATCCCTTTCTTGGGATCATATAAGAGGTTCTCATTTGAAGCATTCTAATAGCAATATCAATACCATTTTTTTTTATAAGTAACGTTAACAAAAAAGAAGGCCAAAGGTGAGATTGGCAGTATTTATCCGCCCTGACATTGCACTACCTTGGCTGAGGGATTGACAAGGTTGTTGGAGCCGGCACGTCGAAAAACTGACAAGATTTCACCTCCGCGTTCGGCCGTGTTCGTGCTGCATGTAAACCGTTTCTCTCCTGCAGACATTTGCATGTGGAGGCAGAAACCCACAGCTGATGACTGACACTCGGTTCTACTTGAAATAAAACATCTTGATTGGAGAGTCGATTGTTTTGATCTTTTGATTGCAAACATACTCAGCCAAAATTGTTGACTCTGACAAACACGGCAGGTTAGGCAGAGAAAAGTCTCCTCTTTGAAGTTCTGCTAATTTGGAACGTGAAGATTAATCTCTTCGTGGCTCGTTTAGTTCACATCTGTTAAGGGATAAAGTTAACTTTGTGTTTTTATCTTCACGCTTCTTCATCCTCGGAGGTCTAATTTAGAACAACAGCGTCTTCAGTATGAAGGTCCATCTGTCCCTGAATTCGATTATCAACCCTTAATGCATCCGTTAACAAGTCCCACCACGTCTGCACAGTCAGCACACTCGACACGTGCAGTGCACAGACACACAGACCGAACACCGACATTTCCATATGTTGTGCTCATTAAGGCAGGAACAGGGGACGTCTGCAAAACAAGTGGGCACACATAATCCGCAATTTCTTTGTCGCCTCACAAAAGGGGCCAAGTGGGAAGATGCTCAGCAGCTTAGCTCTGCCTTAATGAAGGTGGCTGTGATGGGGAACTCAAGCTGCATGAACTCAGAGGAAACCACTTGAGAGTAATTGGGCAACGAGACATGCTGCGAGAGTTGACAGCCTTGGTCGAGGATCCAAACACTTCGGAATGACATGAGATCAAACTCTTTAACCCTCCTCAGGAACGGGTTGCTCCTAGAAACACATTGTGTGAAAGGGTTGGTGCCACAATTTTAATTTAGTAGCAACACTGAAGCTTTTCATCAAATGTCAGGTTGCAACATTAAAGTCAGCTGTTTCCTCAACCGCTGCTTCTGAACACGTCAGCATTTCCATCGTCTAACTTTTGGAATCCAGCATATTTGGTGATTTATACAACATCTTTGGCCATGAATCATAGTCAGGCAGAGGTGAAACACAGCAGAAGTCTTGTTCCATGAACTGTTCTGTATAATATTATTCCTCCTCCGCTTTTCCCTTCTCTCCTCCAGCGAACCGAGAAGGCACCACATGCAGCTTTGCAGACCCGGCCTTCGTCGTGTACTCGTCAGTGGCCTCGTTCTACGTTCCGTTCATTGTAACCCTGCTGGTGTATGCGCAGATCTGCGTGGTGCTGCGCAAACGAGGCCGGCGCACTGCACCCCCGCGCAGACACGGCCTCCACGTGCAAGGCGGGCCCGATGCAGGGGAGGGTCATCGGCATCGGAAGGTAGATTTCAGACAGCTCTTCTTGATACGCTTCCTTGACCGTAAATCACCCTATGTTTTCTCACTGTGCTGCCTCCTTCGCTCTCAGAACAAGTGTACACAACCGGAGGATGTGAAGTTGTGCGCCCTGATCCTGCGACCCGCCACCGCCGCCCCTCAGCGCAAGAGAGTAGTGAGTCCCTGAATCAAACACCTTCATTTCATCTTAACTAAAGAATCAGAACCTTTGTTTGACCCCTAATCTCCCTCTGTATGCCAGACACTAGTGAAAGAGGCGGTGGTCCATCCCCTGGAGGTGGAACCAGGTCAGTTCCTGCCGCACACCGAGCAGAACTTGGCTCCGTCTGCTCCACAAACCTCCTCCCACTCTGGACGGGCCAGGATCTCCCTGTCCATCTCAGTCGGACCTGCCCCCGTTCTTCCCTTAACGGTGACGCGATCGTCCCTGACACCTCGCCCGCCGACCCTCGAGGACGGCATGAGGGGGCGAGAGGGCTGGCGGGAGCACAGCGGAGGCAGGGAGCGATGGGGGATCACCAAGGAGAGATTGAGAGGGAGGCTGTCGCAGCAGAAGGAGAGGAAGGCGACGCAGATGCTCGCTATCGTGCTGGGTGAGCTGAGGATCTATGATCACGTACACACACCTGCCGCGCTCTCCGTGCTAACATACACATGCTAACAAACCCGTTATTGAAATGCAGTGAAGTTTCAGTCACATAATCAATCAATGAATAATCAACCTGAAATAACCCTATGTTGGATGCTGTCACCTAGAATTATTCTGAACACCCTGCAACCAGCTGCATAAACCTCCTTCAGTTTCAAACTTCAGATTGGCCCGAAGGCAAAATATTTCCCCAAGCTGAGAGGTTTAAGAGCATTTCATAAAGCCTCTCAGGTTGTTTCCTTGCCTGAGGTCAGACTCAGGCTTTCACGATAGTTAATGTAATAATACAGCACATGTGCACTTCAGTTGCCATGGTTACGCTTAAACGAATGTTAGGAAAATCCAGCCGGTGCAATTAAATGCTCGCAGCGTCCTCCGCTCAGGGGGGGAACTTTGAATAGCTTTCCAACCGCCACCTGGGAAGCAGTTGGACAGTTTACTTGTGCACCTTGAAGACGTTTCCTGCAACCAGCTTGTGTGGAAAACCTGAAGGAAATCATTTTCGAGGTTCCATTCAATTTTTTGAGATTTTGAAGAAACACCGACTGTCTAAGAAGTTGCTCATCGTTTATTGTGTCCAGTGTGTGTGCACTGTCCCGAATGCATCATGGCGTCTCCTCTTCCTCTTCCTCTTCTACAAGCACATGAATTTTTGATATTTTCAAAATACACTCGTAAGTGATTTCTAGTAGCTGCAAACACAACAACTTGAGGACAAATGTTGTAGATTAAAATCAGTTTGAAGCTATCTGCTTACTGACATTTAAGAAAAGGCAATTAGCTGCATGAACATCTGTACAAATGCAGATGTTGGTTGTCTCCGTTATTAACTACATGCATTCAGTAGTTTGTGCGCTGTACTGCTAAACACACACCTGCATTCAGAGACTCTCTGATCCTCCTTCTGTCCCCGTTTCAAAGGTGTGTTCATCATCTGCTGGCTGCCGTTCTTCCTGACCCACGTGCTGAAAGCTCACTGCACCAGCTGCTGCATCTCCCCGTCGCTGTACAGCGCCGTCACCTGGCTGGGGTACCTCAACAGCGCCGTCAACCCCGTCATCTACACCACCTTCAACATTGAGTTTCGCAAAGCCTTCATCAAGATCCTGCACTGCTGAGAGGCGGAGAGATGAGAAGCGTCAACTGTCGAGAAATAAAGAAACTTTTAGTTAGAGAGAAGAGATGTCGGGAGAAAGTTTTGACACACGAAGGGGAAAATGAGACGGTGGACATAAAAACGTGATTCAAGTCAGCCGACTGAAAACATGCAACTGACAGCCCAGAAAAGACAGAAGGAGAGAACATGCTATGCAGAAGGAATGAAAGCAGATATGATGACGAATAAGTGTGTGAGACAAGTAAAAGGACACAAACAAGAAGCCTGAGATACTTATTGAGAAGGAAGCATGTACTGTGTTGTGTACATAAGGCCTGAGGATCCCTCTGGACTGAGGCTGCACGTACGCGAGACTCCCTGAGACGTGACTGTTCCTGCAATTGGATCAAACACTCCTTAACCCGGACAAACATCTTTATATTTGTTTGCATGCACTCGTCTCTCTCGGAGGAGCGGAATACGTCATCGCATTGAAAAGAAAAATCCTTGACGCAAGAATCCGGCTGAGAACTGTTTACTCTCAAGGCCCGGGCATCGATCATCCTTCACGCCGTCCGACAGCCCACTGAACTTACATTTAGGCCGACTTATTGATCAGGTGATTGATGGCACATTCGGAAGACAGACAGAGAAGAACTCCTCCACATCCTTTCTGGTTTCAATCAGTGCTGATATGTGTAATATTTGCTGATGTAAATACATTTTAACCATATAGAACAGGAATCTGAACCGTTGTACAGATTGTTAATAATGATAAACATCTTTCTGTGATTGCTTTTTTTTTTATGTTCGGAAAATAATCAACATTGAAATGAACTGATGAGATGCAATTTAAGTAAAAGCTAAATTTGAATGTTCGTACCAAAGACGCTCAGTACACAGTGTGCTCGTACTAAAGGATGAACGCATGAAAACGTATCTATTAAGTACAAATAACAGTAAATGTTCATGTAACAGGGTCCAGTTACAAATCCATCAATAATAAATTAGATTAAATCTCAATTCCTGACATTGTAAAATATTAAATAAATGATTTTATCAATTTATTTTGCAAGTGTTTCATCTCTTTCATCTTCTTTAATTTGTATTTATTTTATTTAATGTCAGAGATTACAGATGCTACTCATTAAATTATAATTGTCAAACAAATATAAAACAATAAGCAGTTACAGCCCCTCATCCTGTGTGACTGGTCCTTTAAGCCTCCTTCATCCTTCCCATCGGTCTGGTGTTAACAGGCCACAGTCTCTTCTTCTTTAATACTGAGATCGTAGACGTGTGAATATCAGTGTGTTTTTATGCATCAAACTCAAGATGAATTCACCCTGAAGAAGCTTTTTTTCGATTTTTGAGACGAAACATCCAATAAGTCCAGTCGCCCCTGATTCAACCCTCCTTGGTTATCCAAACTCATAACGTTATTTGGTGAGTTGTGCTGAATATTTCATGGGTTAAGGGGAACCTGTGCCCCTGCTGAGGCTTTCTATCACTGAATTCTTACTGTTTGGATGGACTTGCTGCCAGCAGCATTTTAAGACATGAGCTTATTTGCTCTCTTGCCAACGGCTGGATGAGAAGCTCAATAACAGGTGAAGATATCTGAAGTTAATTAGACAGTTTGAGAGGTGTTTTTTTTTTACAAGACAGACTTCATATTAAAAAATGTATATCTATAAGTGAGTGTATTCCCCCTGATGTCAAACTATTGCTTTAAATTACTCCTTTACGAAAAACAAGTCTTTGAATGCAACGTTATTTGTCGGTAAATCGAGAGGGAATCTTGTAATCGAATTCCTCCTACAGGAGTTTGCTTTACCATTTAACAGCATCAGACAGTAAACGCTCCCAAGCGAAAGGCAGTTTGCTCGTCACAGGAAAGGAAACAAACGATCTTGTCTGTGACTGGCAGCTTCCTGGGAGCAGCGCTGCGTTCCGTCCTGGCAGCAGAGCCCACCGATGTGCCTCCCTGCACAGGATCAAACAAACGCTATCAATGTAGATGCTCCCTCCCCTAACTGATACCAGGGGGACAAGAGCATCTGAACAGCTCTGACTGATGCCAATCAGCCTGATTCGAGTAAACAAGAACTCTGACACCAGAGAAAACGAAGGCTGCACGCTTTATTTATTCATTCATGCAGTC
This sequence comes from Macroramphosus scolopax, assembly GCA_901007825.1. Classification (NCBI taxonomy): domain Eukaryota; kingdom Metazoa; phylum Chordata; class Actinopteri; order Syngnathiformes; family Centriscidae; genus Macroramphosus; species Macroramphosus scolopax. The sequence goes on from CAAKHC010002447.1 coordinate 25,681, forward strand.
AATGGTGTGAACAGGTGGGGAGGGTGAAACTCCTCACTCATGTCAAGTACGCAGCGCTCAGACAACCTTTGGCCAAGACATATTTCTGTGATTGTGTTATGGATCGTTTATCCGAGGTTGCACAAGGAATGATAAATATGAAATCACCCCTGCCTGCATGTGATGTCACGTCTGCACCATGTTTGATCTTTGAGGTGAGCTCACCGGTGTCGCCTGGAGGTTACCTCAGACGTGGCTCCTTGTCCCTCCTTGTCGCACACTGTCCGATGCAGTAATGTGATATAAGGCCGGACAAAATGCTCTTGTGAGGACTGGATACGAACACAGAGCGACTCACGCACACACTCCTGCCCCTTCAAATTCATAATTCATGTGTGTGTCTGTCACTACTGCCATTATGTGGCCCGGTAGCAGAGAGAGGAGTGACCCAGCGGTGCGGTATACATTACCCTCTGCTGTTAAGTTCTGACCCGAGCTCACAATCATCCCCATGCATATTTCATAGGCACCCCATGACAGAGGTGCACATATCCGTTACTGACCTGACTGCCTCAACTCTCCTGACCAGAGGAGAAAGATTAATGTGAAGAAGGGAAGAAGAGTCGACAGGAAGGATGGTGAAGGGGGTGAGACAATGACAGGATTAAGTGGTAACTGAGTTGAGGATGAAGGCGGCTGAATAGCAAGGGGATGAGGTGACAAACTGCTGAGACTTGTGCACGTTAAAGATGATGGATTCACAACAGCGGAGCACGTAACTTTGGATTAAACATGCAGCAGGGCATCTTGTCACTGACGGGGCAACAGTGATGCATTTCTCCTTCCCACTGTCGTTGGCGCCGGTTTCTGGAGGAGGAGACGCACTTTGAAGAATCCCTCGAGTACAAATGAGGCCAAGAAATGCGAATCTGTGCGTCTAACATTCAGGTGAGGCTTCTTGGAATAATGGTTGGTGTCTAAAAGTCAAGTGCGGCAGACATGGAGGATTTGATATATTAAGCTCATTAATCACATACTGTTATTAATCATCAATAAAGGTTCAAATAACTTGCAAGGTCATTCGTTACGAGTAATATTTGCTGCCTCATTGCCTTACTTCTAGGTTCTTCTGAGCAAGCTTGTATTTGAAACTTATTCAAGTTTATGTTCACACACATCCGCCTAAAATATTCTTTTTAAAACACGTGTATGCTACACTGGAAACTGCAATATAATTTGGATCTAAATGTCCATGTTGAATGTCTTTAAGTTACTTGCAGCTGCATTATCACAAGCTTTACTGTTGATTATGGTTTTGTTTTTCCTGCAGGATTTCTCAGGGTTTCCTTCCTCTCAACTCAGCCAAATCTAGCAGATGATCTCCCCGACAGCAGATCGTATAGACGTCTACAAGTTTTACAAAAATCACACAAGAGGAACATAAGCTCAAGACACTTCATTACAGCTGCCAACGCCTTTGCAAAGATGGATTCACAGGTGCAGACAGGCATCGCCAGCTCTGCTGATGCACAGCTGCCCGTTGTTGCATCGATCTATCCGTCGGTCTATCCGTCCATCGAGCACTGGTCATCAACATCTTTTCAAAGCCCAACAGCTCATGAAGTATTGAGCGTTTCTTCTCTCGTTCCTTCTACAGTTCTCACACTGTTGCCTCACTATCCACCTGCATCTAATGAAGGCTTGTACCCAGAACTTCCATCTTTTTCTGAAGTATCAGAGCCTCGACTTTCAAAATGTTCAACGGAAGCCGAAGATGAGAAAGAACGGACTCCGCCACTTCCTTCGATTGATCATCCCCAAGATGAGCCGAGGATGGCGTCAGATGGAGGCCCACTGGAAGATGGATCAGTTGGTCTCATGATGCCGAAGGACCTCCCTGATGAGCAGACAGGTACGGAAATAACTCAGAATGTTGGTTCAGATGTGGACACTTGTCTTGTCCTGTGAGGAGGTCTCCAGTATCCTTCTAGTAAAACAGGATCCAAGGTTCTTCTCCTGCATAGAGAGACCTCTACGTCCTCGGCCTGTGCTTGTCTTTTTAAGTAATGGCTTACCTGTTTTGTTTTATAATTAAGTCACAATAAACAGCGACTTCACCACCTTCTATAAAATTCAGTGATTATCTGCATCAGCATCTCCTCTGAGTTGTTCGAGGCCCTTCTGCGAGTGAGATAAAGTGTTCCATACAAGCTTCATTTCACTGAAGGTGCCCTGCCAGCGATTATCTGCAGAGATAAGTGATTGGTGCTGTTCTTAGGGGATCGACTCCATTGTACACTTGTTCCAAACTTCTGGAAGGTTTTTCAGCCTCTCTTCAGAAAGTAAACCACCACCCATTAACTCCTCCAATGTGTTGCCGACCTCCCCTTTATATCAAAAAGAATCGTTTCCCATCAGCTCGTCTGGATTAATACAATAATATTTCTTAAAGTTTCTCCAACACACAGCTTGCTGAGGCAGCTATAAAGCCTCGGTAATACCATCGTAATGTCGAATAGCGAGGGTGTGCAATCGGTTTGAATCCATTCGACCCCAAACTGCCCTTTAATATCATCTTTTAAAGGGCTGTTGCCAGTGATTTCTGACACCGTTGATAAATTGGATTTCATTCCATCGAATAAACAGAAAGAAAAAAAACATCTTGTGACATTCCCTGAGGTGAGGTCTATTCTCGTGAATTAATTATCCCTTAACCACATCATCCGTATTGGTTTTTAATCAATACCTTGTCAGCAGTTTGGACAGGTGGATCTATTGATTGATAACTAATGATGATGGAAGATTAGAGTTTGGGATAGATTTCCCCACAGTTTTACTTATGAAATGTAATTTGCACCATATAAGTATCATCATACCTCATGCCATTATGCAATAATCCTCCTCTTCCAGAGTCATTAAGAACGTGCTTTATTTGTCCGTCTTTGTTTAAGCCTTTGCACGGTGACTCAGCTCCAGGCGCGCGGCGGAGGATAAATCCAATTTATCAGCTTATCCTTTCTTCATTAAAGGAGCTGTCACACGTTTTTAGTGTGAAATATGTTGTGGTAGCTCACATCCACAGTATAGTTATTTGTGTATGTAGTATCAAACTGAAGAGTTCCACCAGGAAAGGGGATATTTGAGTGAAAACATAAATCTGCCAGGCCTCACATTTCCCTCAGCTTCCGTATGCCACAACATCACTGTCACTGCCTCCTCCTCCTCCTCCTCCTCCTGCAAACCGTGAAGCTTTAATCGAAAATTATTAAGAGGTGCTACATCAAACTGCCATTCGTTCAACTCAGGCGGCCCTCAGTCAAGCGTAAAATTGATTTCACATATGTTAGATGCATGACATGCAGGCAGCTCATTATTTACCTCATAATATTGATGTGTTCTTTCCTCAAACCAGCCAGGTCCTCTGATCAGAGCCTTTTGAACAGCAAGACTTTGATGGCCAGATATGCCTGATAGCTTGCGGACTCTTTTAAAAGTACTGAACACCTTGTCTGTCAGGTATTCTCCTCTGGCACTATAATGCCAGTGCAAGAGTTTGTCTACATTTAACAAACAACCGTGTTGCATGTAACAGAAATCAGGTGACAAAATGGAAAAACACAGTATGAATATATAATGGGTCATCAAAGCAGAAGTTATATGGTTACTGTTTACAACTACCCATTACTCAACAGTAAAAATGTAATTATATCAGCTTACAACTACTTTATAGTTTGTTATTAAGCATTCATTATAATGACGATAAGGTCGGATGTATGTATTTGTTTTTTCCTCTTTCTTTAGCTTCAGAGGCTCCAGCCTGCTCATCTCGTGAGCTGCTACTGATTGTGAGCTTTCCTATCATCATCAAGCTGGTCATCACATCTGCTCTGTTAGGTAACACTCCGCCCGCTGTGAGCAGTCAGATTAACACGTACACAGGTTGTCAGGTCACCACCAAACAAACAATGTGCTACCGACGTAAAAATTCAACTTAGACACCGTTATCTCATCGTATGGCTCATATTACAAAAGGATATATAAGCTGACATACCGAAGCTGTAGTTTGTAATGGCTTTGATGGGAATATATCAATATGTGAACAGAGTGACTTATTACTAGTTTAACAGACATCACGTGAATCACGAGGCTCTTGACATTTTGACAAAGAATCTGCAGTTTATAACTGGAACACTGGCCAGATGCAAACTTTAAATTCATTCACCAGATATAGCAGGAAAACTCAAAGGACAAATAGAGAATTTTGTGTGAGTTCAAAGTTTCCTGACCAAATTTGGTCCTTTATGTTTAGAATTAGCTATAATAAAAGTAGAAACTAAAATATTATATTCGAGCTCTGTGATGTTTAACTTTCTGCTCCATCTCATCTCCTCACTGTTTTGTTTTTACTTTGTCTCAAATTAGTCAAGTTCCTGCTGTTTCCATCTGAGCCAGAAGACTCGTCGCCCCTCTGTGGTATGAACAGGAACTGCAGTGTCCCAACTCAGCCCCCTTTCCTATCAAAGAACCCTGTCAACCAGACAGCGAACACCACTGCAGGTAAAATATTATATTAATATTAAACTGTTATCAAATCCAGTCTGATGATCTGTCAGAAGATGGTACGACATATCCACTTATCGTAGCCTTATGGTGGAAGGGTCCTTAATATTATATCCCCATAATCATTCAATGCATCAAGCTACTACTGTGTGATGCATCTGCATTGTCTTTTTTCACCTTGCATACATCCCTTCTTAATCATTTTCTCTTTTCCAGACTGCTCAGTTCTGGCAAGTGATGGCCGACGCATCGTTGGGGGGACGTTAGTGGCCAAGGACAAGTGGGGCTGGCAGGCCAGCATGCACTGGAGAGGGAAGCATGTCTGCGGCGGTGCAATCATCTCCCCGCGCTGGGTCATCACGGCAGCTCACTGCTTTGTTGAGTAAGAGGCGGACACAGGGAATGAAAGGGACATTCAGAGGGATTAAAGTTCCACACTGTCGGCTTATCTGCAAATGACAGTCCAATTCCAAGTGAATTTTATATTCTGATCATTTCAGCCAGTCACCAGCAAGTAAAAAGTGTCACTGAATACACAGTGACACTGAATTCTAACAGACAAGGGCCTCTGAAAATCCCTTAGAGTACGTTTGACATGCATTGCACTCTCTTGAGCCGACAAACATCTCTATCACCCTACTGTGTCACTGCAGGAATGACATGTTTGAGGTGGCAGACTGGCTGGTGGTGGTGGACACAGTCAGCATCGCCGATGACTCACGTGGTAAACGCTACAGAGCACTGCAGGTCCTCTACCACCCTCGCTATAACAGATACAACAACGACTATGATGTGGGCTTGTTGCGGACCATCGTTGACGTGGACATGACAGGTAACAGGAGGTGACTCCAGCTGCTGAGGCAGGGCTGAGTGGAAATGGGGAAAATGAGTCAAACATGTATTCATTGTTTTCAACTTTCAACCACTGTTACATGTTTCGACTACACTTGACATTCTCAAGGTGAGTGAACTTGAGAAAGTCTTAAGCCTGGTGTGTGTTCAACTTCCCTTTGTTAGATGCCCTCTGCTATCTGCTTTGCGAGATATATACAATTTAACAAGCAATAATCTCTGTTGTATATAGAGTTATAAAACTAAAGGAGAGAGAAAAAATCTAAAGTTTTTTATCTGTATGTAGTTTTACATTAAGAGGAGAGGCGAGAAAAACCTGAGAGTAATGTGGTCTCACAACTTTTAGGCAGCGTAATCTCTTTATCTCTTTGCAAATACCATATCTGATTGCTGTGTGCTGTTTTATAGGCGGAGTGAGACCAGTGTGTTTACCAAGTCCAAACGAGTCCTTTCCTCCCGGGGCGTCGTGTTGGATCACCGGCTGGGGATACGTTCACGAAGGAGGTGTGTCACACCGACACAAACCCTCTCGGATTGTGTTACTTACACCTGATAATAGCCTCTAAAAATGTATAAAGATTCAATTCCCCATTCAATTCTTTATAATTCACTCCTGCTGTAAGGGCACTTTCAGGCTCATTGCTTGAGGTTTTTCTGATTTTATAAACATTTAAGGATATTTTCTTTACCTCCCTCTGATTCATATACTTAATCACTCTTCACTGTCTGTTTTTCAGGTTTTGTGTCAAACGAGCTACGACAGGCTCAGGTCAAGGTAATAGCCCAATCTGTCTGCTCGCAACCGAGAGTCTACGGTGTGCACCTGACTCCTCGAATGATTTGTGCTGGCACCATGGACGGAGGAGTGGATTCCTGCCAGGTACACACCCAGTGACATTAAACACACAAACCTGACGAGGCTTTATGAGGAGCAACGGTGTCTCTACGATAGATCCCCTGGTCAAGTGCATCAGTTTCTCCACACACCATTTAATGTTCACACAATGTTTGCTTACTGATTCTGTTCTGGTTTCAGGGAGACTCTGGTGGACCTCTGGTGTGTCAGTCAGCCACTGGTGACTGGAGGCTTGCAGGGGTGGTGAGTTGGGGTGAAGGCTGCGGACGGCAAAACAAACCAGGTGTCTACAGCAGAGTATCCCAACTGATCCACTGGGTTGGACAACATATGGAGGTACTGTACTTATTTTGAAACATGGAGTCAGGAGGGTGAATGATTTTGTCAACAGTTATCCAATAAAGCTGGTTATAAGAGTAAAACTTAATGATTCACCTCTTAACTGTTGTGATTGACCTATAAAGAAGATCATTTACCAAAAGTGGAAAGGATAGTCCTTCACGTGCTCCTTCCTCCCAGAACCTACTGTTTAATTCAAGTTATAATGAACCACAGTGTGGACACATTTTGCTAAACTATCCAGTGATATGTTAAAGTAAAAAGAGTCTTGCATTAGTTCTACAAAGTGAGCAATAAACGGTTGAAACAATAAATGCACAAT
>CAAKHC010002448.1:0-14734 GCA_901007825.1 Macroramphosus scolopax
TAACACACACACACACACACACTCGTCAGGTAAATCAAATCATCTATCTAAGACTTGTTTTCATGCTTAATGATGTAATTGGGTTCTGGACATGAATCATGTTGTCATCATCGTCCAATCACACACGGGGCCAAACGACAAACACTCCACACAACAGCCTGAATAACAGGAGGGACGGACGCAGCAGTTTATTTATCCTTTAACTGGAAGACAAATTGAGCAGGATTGTCCTCAGTTTCAACATCTTACAGAGTTTTACCCTCCGATGTGGCGCCGTCATTTCCTGAGTCTCTAATTGCTTCCTCCATCATTAATATTCTATGTCTGTAAAATATTGCGGTGCGCTCTTGTTTCCCTTGTTCATCATCTGATCTTCAGTTTGATGTCTCTTGTGTCTTCTCTCCACCTCATAAGCGGACTTCTATGGCATCTTGAATTTCCATCGCTGGGTTGGATTGTCGGGCCTGTTTTTGAATCAACACTTTGTTCCTCTTCCAGGATCAAGCTCGTAGTCAGCAGGCTGACCCTCAGCTTGCAGGATGAAGGTCAATACGTCGTTCCCCTGTTCATCAAGGGTACAGCAGGGTTCCAGTAGCAAACACTGCAGTTTCTAGGCCCAGTATATCAATAGCCTCATCGGCAGGGATGTGCAGCATCGTTTATGACGCCAGGCTCTGCAGCAGTCACATGATGGGCAAGGCCAATCAATCAATGCATCTTTTAGTGGCTCCTGCTGGCGGTCCACAACCATTACATTCTACAGGTTGAGATCTGCATTCACCAGTTGCAAACATTCGCTGCACGACCCGACTCACTTCTTTAATAGGAAGAAGCTGTGATAGCTCTCTCGGAGGGAAGCACGCAGGCTTTGTCCAGCAACTCAGAGTTCAGGCAGATGTGATCTTCAACAAAGGAAAAGACATTCAAGCTTACGATGTTACCTGTGTCGGATCCTGACACTGCAGCTTTTTCTTAGAGTGGCAATTTCCTCTCCGGCCTGTTGAACCACTTCAGGGTAGTTCGGTGCTGAGGAGAGCTTCCACAACGTGACACTTGTGGAGTGTGCTCCCTTTGTAAATCTGCAGGATGTCTGTGTGGAAGCAGAAAGAGAAAATATGTCGATAAGGTCACAGATAAAGTCAGGGATTACAAGTCTGATGGTTACAATGAAAAACAAAAGAAAACAAATTCAATTTAGGGACAAGAAGCAAAGTACCCATGACTGAAACCGTTAAATGACTTAAAAACTGTGTCAGATTAAGTTAAGTTTAGAGGTGAAGTCGGGGTTAGTCTCCAGGAAATGAATGTAAGTTTGTAATGTAATTATGACATATCCACATGCTAAACATAGATTATCTTTTGAGGAGGGATGATGCCCTCACACACATTTACATGAATTTACATGTGCAGAAACACACACAACGTTTTGCTTATGTGACCTGTGTTATTGAACAAACAGTCCTGTACAGGACTCAACCTTAGGACTCAACCCTAACTTATTTTCTTCCTTTGTTGTTGTTCCACATTCTAGTCCAGGTGGCAATGTTGCGTCTTTCAGCTGGTTTGCCTGCCGACAATCAAACCAGAAGAAGAAGAAGCAGCTCGCAGTGAATCGCTTGAATGTCGATCTGGGCTCGATTAGCTAATAGCCCAGCGAACAGGTTGACTTGCCAATTTTGAAAAATAGATTGAGCCCATATAGCCGATATTATCGTTTTGGGGTTTTAGTCTTGTTGCAACATTATCACATGGACCGTCTTGCATCTTTTGGAAGTAAGTTTGAATATTATTATGGTAAAATGTAGCCGCAGTAAATAACACACTGACCCATTCAGCTGCTCGCCACACTGTTTGCATCGTTCTGATAACATTAGCATTCAGCTATAACCCCACATGTACATTGTCAATAGGAGTCATATGTGAAGAATTTATTCTGCATGAAACGACGCATATTGTTTTTCTCTTGCCGGGTGAGCTTCAGAATCAGTCAAAGTCGAGTTTGATCTCCGATAGATGAAGCTGCGTTAGTTCCCAGTGAGCATTATCCCAGCTAACTATAAGGTTGCCTCACGTTGTGCTTTGTTTGTTTACAACCGATTTATTTCCATGTGGCGTAAAGTTTGCTTTAACGAGATGTTTTGTTGGACCACTGTAGCCGTTGTCTCGTTCATGGAACACTTTTTTGTCTGACGTGACACAAGTTGATAGTTTTTAACCATTTATGATAATCTGACTATCAATAACATGTCCACTTCAGATGACCCTTTCGACAAACCACCCTGCAGAGGCTGCTCATCTTATCTTACCGAGCCTTACATCAAGTGTGCCGAGTGTGGACCTTCACCTTTCTTACTCTGCCTCCAGGTTAGTAGGTTAGCACATGTTGTTGAAGCTCCTCATGAGTTCATCCCTGCTGACGTCCACTGTTTTTACTTCAGTGTTTCACCAGAGGTTTTGAATACAAGAAGCATCAGAGTGATCACAAGTATGAAATCATGGTAAGTAGAATAAAATGTTCCGCTCACGTTCACACAGGCGTTTTGCATGTATCCTTACTGTGCACTTCTTCATTCAGACATCAGACTTCCCTGTTCTGGAGCCGGGATGGACGGCGCAGGAGGAGATGGCACTGCTGGAGGCAGTGATGGACTGTGGCTTTGGAAACTGGTCAGTGGTTTGTTTTTAGTTGTGACCTGCATCTTGTAAGTCAATCTCGCAGCCCACTGGTCTCGCAAATAAAGAAGAGACAACTCATATTTAGGACTGAGTTCCATTTGGTGTCTCTCACAGGTTGATTCTCTCTGCTGTTTTTCTTGAATATATTCGAATGTGGGTCCATCTTTCAGCCAAGCAATATTCTATCAGTCCCAGGCTGACACACAGATCCACATATCTGTTTCTGCCAACAATTCTGCCAACCTGAATTACCTCAATCCAAAGCATTGCTACATGTTATCCTCTGCCACATAAACTAAGATTTGCTAAAACCGTATCTTCATTTGAAATTAGACTAAAAATTTGGATTACCAAGTCCGTCAAGTAGTTGGTGGTATCTCACATTCAATCCAGAGCGTCTTCTCTTCTTGAAACAAGAACCACATACTCTTATCTCCAACTTGTCACAGCTCTGCACCACCATCAATCAGCGCTGTTAGAAATATGAGTCGTGTAGCTCTTAGAAGCATGTATTAATGGATTATGTAAACGATTTGAATGTCTTATTACATTCAACTTTGGAACAAAAAGATGCCAAATACTAACACAGCTTTGTAAGTGTCTTTACTTGTCTTATCATAACAATTATTTAGTGGGATGAATTTCATTCTTTGGAGCCTCATGTGAATCTACCGAATATGTAGGAGAATAAAAGATGGTGTACTGAACCTCAAGTGTTGACATGTCTAAATATCTAGTTATTAATGGAGCTTGGCCCCCTTTTTCTTAACTCTTGCTGTATAATATTTGTCCCCCGCAGGCAGGATGTGGCATATCAAATGCGCACTAAAAGCAAAGAGGAGTGTGAGAGCCACTACATGAAGAACTTCATCAACAACCCGCTCTTCTCCTCCACCTTGCTCAGCCTGCGGAAAACAAAAGACTCTCGCTTTGCAGACACAGCAATTCCTTTCAAACGTCAGTACTCATGTTATCTACCTCCTTTTGTATCTTTTTCTTTTGCAGTCGGTTCCACTAGGTCTCATCTCCAATACCAGTTTAGCATCAGACACCGTCAGTGGAATGTTTTTCCAGCTGGTTGTGATTAACATTAAACAATATAAACACTAAGTTTTGAGTATGATTCTAATGTTGATTATGGACCTCCAGAGCTGCAGGCAGAGGGATTTATATGATGAAACGAAGTGAAATGTTACTTCCCCGACAGTTGGTGATCAGGAGCTTGTGTGACTTCCTCGCTGGCCATCTGTCGCAGTGTTTGGATATTTCACTGTCACGTTCACACTGCATTTGGCAAATTAAAGGCAGAGACACTATCTGCACTACATTTCTGACATGCTGTAAGTTGTAGAAAAACTAAATCTCTGCAAAGGTTTTGGGGTATTACTCATGTCTTTGTTTCTCATTGTACATTTCCCCTTTATTTTTAAAAGGTTTTCCAACTTCAAAAAAGATCTATTACCTTTTAGTGCTCAGCATTTGTGTGTTATAGCCTTAAAATACTTTTTTTTTTTATTATTGTTCTTGCTCAACAAAGAGGAAAAGCATTGCCTGCTCATATTTTAGCTGCTCCTGTTTCTCTGACACCACAGCCACCGAAGATCCCCCCCGGCCCACATTTGATTCTGTGCTGTCTCGAGACATGGCTGGATACATGCCTGCCAGAGCAGACTTCATGGAGGTGAGGGGGCACACGTGTCCTCTAATTTATCATGTCTATGCTAACAACGCCTGTCAGCTCAGATGACTGAATCGACCATGTGACCTTAAATCAAACCAACAGCTTAAAAAAATCTCTCCCCTGTGTTACAAAGGAGTTTGACAACTATGCAGAATGGGATTTGAAAGACATCGACTTCGTGGATGATGACTCGGACATCCTGCGTGGTGGGTAGACCCTGATAGTCATTGTTGCTGCTTTTAATGAGAAAATAGAAGATTCCCAGCCCATTCTACAATATACACTCTAATTTTGTCATGTATATTCTTCTGTTTCAGCACTCAAGCTCTCAGTTGTTGATATATATCATTCACGATTAAAGGAGAGACAGCGAAGGAAAAAGTAGGTCTTTTTGTGTTTATTACATGATGGAATTTACACAAATTATTTATTCAGTATCGTGTAATAACATCAGTCTGTCAGTAGATGGCATTGTAATGCCTCTGTAATACCTAGTACCTTCTGGAGCCTCATATCCCACAGCTACTTATTTAGGCTTCGGTTTCTGAATAAATTAATTTAATATAGAATTGAAACTAACATGGCAAATAGTTTAAACCCCTGTCTGCACCCTTCTAATATGAATACATTCATAATAATAAAATATTTCCAACTTCTAACCCAACTTTTTTAATTACAAACGCCGAGGAATCTTTCAAGTGCAATGCAGGAGCTGCAGGAATTAGGGATGTAACGGTTCACAGACGTGTCACTGTTGGATGTAGAAATGCCAGAGAAATGTCCTTCATTTAAATGATTTAAATTTATTAAAACTACCATCATAAACTTTTTTTTACTTTGAAAACAGTGGTGGAACTTCACCTGACCATCCGCCGGGGTGTCGTCTTAGTCACTTATAAAAATAAAACATAGTTTTGTATTATAACAAATACAAAAAAAAAAAGAGATTCTGTTTAAACACCTAACTATGTTGTTGTTGTTGTATGTCTTTAATGTAATGTGCCGTTACAGTCAGATAGCTTTGTGTGACCCAGGTCTTCCTGTCGTCTCTGGTCAGAGCAGCAGTACATAGTACAAGAACATTTTATTTTCCAAACATAATATGATTAATTAATTATTTGTTTTGCAATGCTAATCTAACCTAAAGTGTCTTGTTGAGCAGTTCAATAAGAATGTCTGTATTGTAATACGCCTAGCAGGAAGCTCACATCATACCTTGAATATTTTTGGAAAGTAGAAAATGTGTCTATTCCCTGGTGATCGCTGCATGCCAATCTGTTTGACATTTTCCCAGCATTAAGCTGTCGTCCTCCCTGCAGGAGACTTTGGTTGGAAAGTTTTGCAGCCACATAGAATGCATGTTTGTATGATGAACATTTTGATCCTTTAGATGAGAAAGTTCTTCCCATGAACTGAACCATTCCTCAACTTTGCTCTAATGTGTCTTTGATTCACACTTCTTACAGATGATAATGACGTTTAACAATTACCGGTGCTTTTATGTCTTTTTTTTAAGCTTTTAATGATCCAGCGCGCTATCCAGAGATCTCTCCACCATGGAGTGTTAGCTGACCTTCTTGAATATGCACGTCAATCCTTGCTGTAACGCATCCAGCCCTAAATCAGCCGTAATGACTTTGTGCTCGCTGAGCATGATGGAATGGCATGCTCGGCTTAGGAGGCATGTTTTTTTACGACCTCCCCCCTTTTATGTCCTACCTTTTTTATGTCTGTTAACATGTTGCTTGTCAGAGAGGCTTCCAGGCTCGAGACTCTTAGCTACAACCTCTGAACAGATCTTTCAGGCAATTTGACTTTAGACTCAAAATGGCAAAACCTCTCAGCTGTGTAGTAAACAGAAATGTAACAACTGTTTCAAAATGCCATTAAGACTTAGCATGCACTGCAATCGGATTATGTTTTTTTTTTATGTGATAAAGCAAATTCTTTATTTGTTTTCAGGATTATACGAGACCATGGACTTATCAACTTGCGGAAATTCCAGAGTGAGTCCTCTACTGAAATTTACTGGGACTCGGCTGCGATAATATTTATAGCAACGCTGGGAGGCATCTGATATCTACCAGCCAAATCGCTGCTGGGGGTTTCCATGGACGCATGCAAACAACTCCAGTGTGATCAGCACAGTTAACTTCTGTGGCCTCCTGTGTTTGCTGAAGTGTGCCAACCGACGGAACAAGTATTTATGATCAAGGACACAAATGCCACAGCATAACTGCTCCACTGTGATCCTTGCAATGAGCATTGCTGCCATAAAAACTGAAATGCAGGGAAGTTAATTTATTGATCCACCTGACACAAGCTGGATTTCACTGAGCTCAGTAATGTAATTCTTTGCATCTCTTGGGTGGATGCACTAAAGGTCAGGCAGATGGCGAGGGGCTGCTATCTATGGATGTGTCCAATTAAACCTTCTGTTCTTTTGTTTTTTTAACTACGACTATCCAGCCCGTCGTCGTATGTCCACGTGTTGCTCTGTGAAATTGGCTGTGGTTTGGAAGTTAAAGAGTTCTCCCCTCATGATTTATTTATGTATCCTCCAGCCTCCAGTTAGCCCTCCTCCCTTTCTCCCTCCTTTCCCTTATCTCTCCAGTCTTTCAAGACAAAAGGGAACTCAGAGTAGCTGCAGAGCTGCAGGCTGGTTGTCATGGAGACTGTCAAAGATTGTGTGTCTCTCCGGTGTGTGTGTGTTCATGTGTGTGTGTCACATGCAATAATGGAAACAGTATCCAAGCCTGAGTGACTCACAGTATCATGTCTCAGGAACGGCTGGAGGCAGATTGTCCAGTCTGTCTGACGTCCTGGAAGAGCTTGTTACGTAAAATGATTCAGGTCTTTGTTTACTTCCTGTTGCCCTTGTTCCCAGCCACTGTTTGTGTGCTGGCATTTAACCACACAGGAGTGCGATATTGATGTCTCCTTAGAGCTATGGACTTTCAGAAACAACACCTTTGTCACTCCATGTGCTCAGCCCAAGATGGCAGCTGCTAATTAACGCTCACTCACCGCAGCCTGACGGAGGAACTTGACCAGCAAGCACACCGCCGCTCTTCTCACACCCCCTCAACAGCTTTCCTGTCTGGCTTGACACTTGGCTGTTACTCAGCAACACAGGCGAAGCTTTGAGACAAACACAACAAGCCCTTCAGTGTGTGTGTGTGTGTGTGTGTGTGTGTGTGCTTGTACAACCAGTTAATTGACGGTGAATACACATCTGTGGAGTGTGTCTATGATCAGGGAGGCGGGTTGCTTTTTGATGCAGTGATGTTGCCGAGGTTTGATGCTTTAGGATATTTTCCCTGTTGTGCTCTTCAACACACCCTGAACTAGTCAAAGTAAATTAAACTCCGAGCACTCGCCTTTTTTGCATGTCAATAAATACCGTGTTGATGCAGCAGAGCCACATGTTTACTGCTCTGTGGTGGATCTCAACAGTCTTTCTGGGAAACGATGAAGTAAATAAGTCAAATAGAGAAGCAGGTAAAAGAAAAAGAAGCATTTCGAGGACTTCCTCTATAATTCAGTAAAAAGTACAAACTGTTGAGGCTGGAATCTTCTTTCATATTTCTGTGTTATATTTGTTCTTTATCTGCTGCCCACTCACTCTCTCTCTCTCTCTCTCTCTCTCTGTCACTATCTTTCAGTGCTCGAGCGTTGCTACCCAAAAGAGGTGCAGGAGCTGTATGACGTCATGAGACGATTTGCCCGGGTGGCTGGACCGATTGAACATGATAAATTCATCGAAAGTCACGCACGTTAGTATTTGGCTGAATACACTTGGTGACACAGACGGGCTCTGTGGAAGTCTGCAACCCCTCAAACATTAAATTCACTCAGGTGTTGCTGAACAGGCTCATAAACATCACTGATCATGGTCATATAGGATGTTATCTATTGTGTGTGTATGTTTTATCTTTATAGGGGGTGGAATTTCATCCTTTGGACAATGACATGTTTGGTAACACAATCATAGTAGAAATAAAACATGCTTTCATGATTGTGGGGGAGATTGTCGTTCAACACATCGTTCCAAAGTCTCCCTTAGCCGTTGAGAGTTGGTATTCACATCTTTCCTGTAAATTATCAGCCGTCTATTTGCTGACAACATGCAAACTGTCAGATGTGTGTGAACTCTATCGAACTGTCTGAGTGGTGTTGAACGCTGATTCACAGAGTTCACTCATCACGAGGTAAAGATTTCATGTCTTTTTCCTTCCAGTGGAGTTTGAGCTGAGGAGAGAGATCCGCAGGCTGAAGGAGTACAGGAAGGCAGGGATCAAGTCTTTCTGCAGTGAGTCCAGCCTGACCTTTCTCACTCAATTTCAATTTATTGAGACATTTCAGAGGATGCGTGTTCATGACAATTTGCCTCGATGTCCTGGAACTGTGTTTGTAATATGTGTATGAACCCTGTTATGATCATCAGGTGCCAAAGTGTACGAGCGGGTGAAGCGAATGCGTGAGGATGAGCGGAGGAAGAGGACTATGTTTTGTGACGTGCTGCAGTACATCCAGGATGGCAGAGCCTGCCAGCAGTGGCTCAGCAAACAGGCTGCGATGTGAGACTCTGAACTTCCTTCTTGTTACCCAGTGTGCAATAGAGGCTGGTGAAGTCGTGTTCTCCTGACCTCTGTCATCAGACTGCAGCGGGCATGCTGAGATGAATAAGGCACATGTTTGTATTACTGCTTTTCACCCTCCACCTCAGTCTCTCTGGTATTTTTAGTCTTTAATGAGCCGGCGCACTCATTCTTTCATCCAAGGACCTGTCTTTGAGTGTTATCCAAGTCCATCTAATTATTCTACCTCAGAAAATCTTCAATGTGATGACTCATCATCCATTTTTTGGATGACGATCCTGGAGTGAGAATAGTGAGCAGCCAAGAAATGTTGTCTAAGTAGGACATGCGTGTGTGTGTGTATGTATGTGTGTGTAAGCTTGTCGTGATGCTCAGTTTTTTTTCTGACTGATTACAGAGATGCCGGCATCACTCCAGCTGTCACAACAATCACAGTGTCAGGTACAAAACATTTGTTTAAAACTTCTTCTCCCCTCTGTCGTCTTGGCATGTTGCCACGAATGCAGACGCTCCTCCATAAATACATTAGAAAAATAGCTCCACATGCTTGTTTATTTAGCTGCTTTCCTTCCCAATTAGCTGCTTTTGCCTAACCCGCACGTCTATATGAACACAATTTGCACACTGTAAATGTTTGTTCCTGTGTCTGCCGGCTTCCTGTTATGTTATCTGACATGTAGACTGACAGTGGTGCTGCAATGTTTAATTCTCTGAAATTCATCGTCCACAGCAACGGGTAGACGCAGCGCCCCTCCCCTCAACCTGACAGGGCTGCCAGGAACAGAGAAACTCAACGAGCGAGAGAAAGAGGTACAACTTATCTGTACCCGACGGGTCACAAGTCATCAAATGTGTGTTGTCCGACCGTTTCTATCTTTACATGAATGTGAAGCGCAATGCTTGTAATCCTGACCTGGTCCTGGCTGCACCCCCGATCTCTCCAAGAACTCTGGGCCAGATTTACTGCAGCTCTTTGGCCTGTTTTTAAGGAGCAGGTGTGACTCATTCTGCTTCAGACAGATGAGGTCTATCTTTGTGCATATAAGAGAGGTTATGCAAATTGAAGAGGCTCATTAGTGTGAAAGAGTCTCTGTCTTTACAAGCGGGTAGAAATTATGGAGTCACAAGGGACGTTCTCTGTATTTTACAGCAGACTGAGTGAACCACACAAATATCTTGTGAGCTGCACTGTGTCACTCATCTAAAATGAATGTCAGCTAACTGCTGTCAGAGTAAAAAATAATACAAATAAGCTTTTGTCACCTTGATACAACTGTTAAATCACTGCCTTTGTTTTAGAAAATGATAACATTTGACAGTGCAGCGCCCTCAATCCTGTCAAAGTAAAATAAAGTTTCAAGTCCAAATATGAACCCTCAAGCACTTTGTTTGAGGCACACTGAGGTCTTTGAGAGGATATTGTGTGTGTTTACAAGTATTAAGGGCTCTGTCAACCTTTCTATTTTGTGTCTTCAGCTATGCCAGGTGGTGCGGCTGGTGCCGGGGGCGTACCTGGAATATAAGCAGGCCTTGCTGAACGAGTGCCGTCGTCAGGGCGGGCTACGGCTGGCCCAGGCCAGAGCGCTAATCAAGATCGACGTGAACAAGACTCGCAAAATCTATGATTTCCTGATCAAGGAGGGCTACATCACCAAGGCGTAGAACCTTCGGGTTTCACCAGAGTGGATTGTGATTAGTGGATCATTTACTAAAATCTTGTAACATTGTTAGCTTGTGTGTTTGAGTCGTTTGTTCATTGCTGCTCTTTTTAAGACATTTCAGCATGTGTAAAGTCCTCCAGTGTTTTCAGCATTAAGTGTAATAAAAGGATAAAACTCTTTGTACTATTCGATCAGAGACCAGGCACTGATACTGAAGGAGGATCTATCTAACGATGCATTACTAAGTGTTTTTAAGGTCCTCCTCGTTTGCACACCAACATGATCTCATTGCCGAAAAGAACAATCAGCAGCAACAGGTTGCAAAATTTAAAAATCAGATTCCATAGATGAGTGACATCTACGTATTTCTAGATATGTGATATAGAAACCGTTCGCATCTCATCTCTGAGTAGTAAAATTCATCCTGATCAGGTGACCGCAGTGACACAGCTGTTCCAGCATTAGTGATTGGATCCTTCATGTCTCCCTCTGTGGATGTGCGGGCTGGAGTGACGGTGGAAAACTGTGATGAACGTAACAGGAAGGTGGGAGGCCTCTGCTTATTGGAGCAGTGAAGAGCTGCCACGTGCACCTCGGCTAATGTCTCACCACGGCACATTCAACTTTGGTTGACAAGGACGAGACTGCTGAAGAGGAGCGTCTGAGCTGAAATGTGGGGATCTTGAATCAATGTGAAAGAAGAAATGCAGGGTTTATTCTTCTCACACCTCCATGTGTCTTATCAAATCAATGTTCCAAAACAAACGAGACGCAGCAGAGTGAAATTGCCCCTTTCACTTCTGCTCATTTCACAGGATACAATTTCCCCTAATGTCCCACTTGGCTTCTTTACCGAGGTGTCAGCTCCAGACGGCTGAGCAAACTAGGCTTTTGATCTCTCCTACCTCCCTTTATTTTTTATTAAGCTTGAGCTCTTAAGGCTGAAAATATTGGCAACTGGTGTTCAGCTCAAACCAAAAACAAAGCATCCAAAATCCACTCTGGCTGGCAAGTTTGACCCCTCCATGGAAGAAGAAGACATTTTATAAAATGTCCTTTAGCATCTTCACCTGCAGGTTCAGCTTCAAGTTGCGCTGCCCGAGTCTTAATCTGGACAGCTTCATTTCCGTCCCCAAGGACGTGCTAGTTTCAGGCTGCTCTTTTGTATCTCAGGTGAAGAGGAATGAGAATAAAGACAAGCAGTTAAATAGACGACCTTGCTCGTGTTTATTCTTCATACAGAACGTGTCTCATCTCCAGTCTTAATGTGTCACAGCAAGCTGAGCAGACTCCTCTTCTGTTACCCCCAGCACATGTTATGGCGTGGCTCTCTCTCTGTCACTGTAACGTCTGTGCTGTCGTGGCAGGGCAGCAGATGTTAGTGTCACCGCTCTGTATGTGCGCAGGGATGCAGAATTTCTCAGCCCACACACTCCTCTCAGACACGGTGTTTACCTCCTGCTCTCTCCGCCTTGTCGCCGACTCCCCACAAGTTGTAAATTGATGCTGACGTCCTTTAGGAGGAAACTCGTGTACTGGTGTTCATCCAATAAACGTCACTAACTGAGAGGGAGACTCTTATAGACACATTCTGACTTGTGCCCTTTTTTTTTAAAGCGCACGTTTCTCTACAAAAAAAGGGTTTATAAAAGTTAATGAGAATCTGCATCAAGATTGTTTTCTCTGAAAGAAGACAGGCGAAAGCTTGAAGATGTGGAAGTTATGTGATCTCCACAAAGATATGTTAATTTGCCTTCAACTATCTGTCTATTTTGTATTTGAAAACACACACACACACACACACACACACACACACACACACACACACACACACACACACACACACACACACACACACACACTGCTTTGGCCATTATAACCAGGTTGTGATTAACACAGAGGTGAACGCATCAACACAAGAGGTTACCTTGGCAACCTGCTCCATGGCAAATTTGAAGTGTTAAAGAAGGAGGGGCTTTTGAGAGGAGGGGGGGGGGCAGCTCTTTGGAGACGCGCACACGCACGTTTGACTGCTGATCATCTGCTGGGCTGAGGAGTCGTGACTAACCAGAGCGGAGCCCAGAGCTGAAGTCTGCTGTGCTGTAGCCCCTCCTCATCCCCCCCACCCATCTGCCTGAGTGCTACGTGCCGCCTCACTATCCTGAAAGAGAGGTAGCGGTTAAATCAAGCCATTCAGCACTCAATAAGATATATTTGCAGAAGATGCCGTACTGAATTGTGTTTTTATTCCCATGGCAGCAGAGCCTGTGCCTTCTCCCCTGGCGGTGCACTCAGGCACCTCACTGCTCTCACAGGATGCCACAGCAAACACTTAGATCCCATGTCTATTCAACAGCGTCACAGCTGGAGCGATGGAGCCGCCTGTAGGATCAGCAGGAACTTTATTTAGACCACCAATCCCCTCCTGCGAGCCAGGGCGAGCATCTCCACTACCACCAACTACAGAACACTTTCCATTCTCCTCATCTTACCATCCTTCTGCCTATCACAGGCATCAAAGCAGACTGAAATAAACATCTCTCGTTACTAGGTGACAGGGATCATCTTTGGAGATTAACAGTGCATCTTCACACACCGTGGTTTACTTTCTCAGGGATAATAATAATGAGCAGACGACACAGATACTCTGATAATCTGCTGAAGCTTCGGTCACACATTCCTCAGGCTGGACTCCTAACTGGACAAAGAATCCTGTTACTCCACTGAATTGTTCGAGAGCTTCCTACCTGGTGTGAGGAGAAGAAAGTAAAGATGCAGCCTGAAAGAGAAAGATCAGCACTTATTCGTTAGTGGGGGTGGCGGTCGGGGTCTCTGTCAGCTTCTGCCAATATTTATAGATGTCACACATGTTCTTCTGCTTCAACTCTCACACCAGCGCACACAAATATGTGTGTGCCCCCCCATATGACCTGGTGTTAATGTGCGCTGACAGTGTGTGTACCTCACGCATGCATATTTTCTTTAAAGTAGGTAAAGCCTGATATTGTGAAGTGGAAATGAAAAATAAGTCGAGACCTAATTTAACATAAAACAATTTCACAGAGGTTGTTTTCATTATTGTCATAGTGTGTACTGCTCACACACACACGCAAGGTATGCCTACAATGTTCCTTTCACAAACTACATTGTAAATAACTGAGTACTCACTTTTATGAGGCCTCCTATTTATGTATTTGTATTAATTCTGGGAGCTATGAATAGCTGCAGGCATGCATTATGGTCGTGCCTAAGGATGGTCGGGTTGCAACAGTAAAAGATTTTCACAGAGCTGTCTCAGAAAATATCGTTGTTTCATAGTATTGCACAACTATTATTATTACACTGATTGTCAGTTACAACGACCCTTAGAGAATGAAAACATAAGGGGTTTCCTTTGGTTGAATTAAGGTTTTATTATCATTTCATAAAATATACATACATAATGTATATAACGAAAGGTATATGCAAGCGTACATGATAGGATAACATAACATAACGGTAATGAAGGGAGTGTCTGCAGCCATTCATAACTGAAGATGGGTCTATCGCGTATGCACAATTCCAGGATGATTTAGAGTTATAAATAGGACCAACCATTAAATATCATGTTCTAATATTTCATTGAGGGCCCCTTTCATTAAAGGGCCCATAGAATATCTCCTTAGCCATAACTGAACAACACAGGTCACTGAGTGTCCATGCAGTTGAGGGATGTGCAAAGAATTTCATGGTGAAATCGGTGCTGCACCCTCCACTGTCAAGCCCAGCAGTTATCTTGTGTTACAGGCGGTCAGGGTTAATCAATGTCACTACCCTCTCATTCAGAGCAGACAGCTCCTTCACAACGTGGCTGCAGGTGCTTGTTATTACCGTGATGGTGTCATTGTAAATTTTCAGGCTCCTCGGCAGACTGCAGAGCCATATTAAAGTGGAGAGTCTTCCCAGAATGCCTTCTGACTCATCTGACATTTCAGTCTAAACCCCAGTGCCTGTCTGTGCAGCCTGCAGCTCTGTGTTCTTCTCTTCATCTCTCTCTCTCTCTCTCTCTCTCTCTCTCTCTCTCTCTCTCTCTCTCTCTCTCTCTCTTTTTTTTTTTTTTTCACACACACACACAC
>CAAKHC010002448.1:14754-102193 GCA_901007825.1 Macroramphosus scolopax
CTCTCTCTCTCTCTCTCTCTCTCTCTCTCTCTCTCTCTCTCTCTCTCTCTCTCTCTCTCTCTCTCTCGACCTTTTGTGTCACCGTTTCCCCTCTCTTTAAACATGCAAGTGAATTCAGTGCATAGCATGAGCTCTTATTGCTCCTCTCTTCTCATCGTATAAAATGATGTATAACATACCAGGAACAGGCTCAGAAATCAGTGTCACGACCGTCTTCTTCCCTCAGAGCTTGGATATAGTCACCCTCACACCAGTTTCTTGTGGTTGCACCTCCTGGTACCTCTGCTGTTTGTTTCCACTTGATTGAATTTGGAATGCAATTAGGAGTGACTGGGAGGCAGGGGCCACGGGTTTATGGATGGCAATAATATCTTCCCCAGGAGCCCATTCAAACGGGATTGACTTTGGAAGACTTTTCTAATTGGGGTTTTGAACACAGATATATTCACTACGGGCTGTGCAGAGAACCCGGCAGATGTCTCCGAGCTGTGACCATAGCTGGTCAAAACATCCGCAGTCTCCAGTTCTCCGGGGTTATCCTGCTGTTTCTTCCATGCGGGCATAATGAGGTTTGAAATATACTAAAAGAGCAGACAAAGTATTTGTTTTCCACTTACAACTGCAGCCCAACGTGAGGGAAACCTTTATGTGTGCGTGCGTGCGTGCGTGTGTGTGTGCGCTTTAAACAAGTGGATAGAATTAGATTTCAGGTCAGCAGCAGGGTGAAATGGAAACCTACTGCCTTGGTGGAGAGTGACACTACATTGTTTATTGCATTTTTCCCTCTTAAAATGCTCTCCGGGCTTTATAGGTCCAAGTCCAGCAACATGATAATACAGGTCTCTCCAGGCTTTCAAATAAACCTTTTATGCTGTATTTGAAACTACTGGATCAGGTGTTTCTCACTTGTATAGCACTGCTGTCTATGTACTGGACCTTTAGGCTCTGTAAGCAAATAAAACAGCAGTGCCAGAGAGGTTTAGTGTCTGTACAGCAAACTACGTGCGTGAATGTTGAATGGCTGCATGCAACATTTAACCCACGTCCATACCTATCACCATGTTTGTACTAGGCCTTTGATGTCAGAGCTAAACTCCGAATTAATACTGCAAAGGGAACTTTGTCTATTGAATCCATCTATCCAAAATGCACTTGTTTTTCAAATTAAAGGTCCATGAGATACCTGATAGGTCTTAAATACCCTTTTGGACCCTGAGGTCTTGTCCAGGGTAAACACTGTAGGGTTTGTTTGGAGCTGGTTAGTTTTATTCCATGATTAAACACATCATTTACAGTTTAAAGACACCCACAAACATGTATTAAAACACATAAATACTCTTGATTGCTTGATTATTCATTTGTGTGTGATGTTGTTTTACCACACACAAATTCTTAAAACCACATCTACTCCTCCCTCATTGAAAGGTCTGTGTTATACTGTATATTATTATACAAATGTTTGTTCAAAGTTTGTTAAAGTTCCCACATCACATTTATGTGCGTTGCATACTTGGCCATGATTGGCTTCAAAAATCGTCAGCAGATTCTCCCCTGCGTGCACGTCTTATTGTCATTTTAGGTGAGCAGCTTACGTAAATCAAAAGATGTTTGGCACCAGAATTACTTCCACAATGAATATTTTAGTGGGTGGCTTGTCAAAAGTATTATAAAGTTGGTTTCTGACCTTGGTTTCTTGTTTTGAAATAACTGAATGGAGAAAAAAAAAGCCATAAAAACTGGATTTCAGTGAGACTGATGATTAAACTAGTGAAGTCAATGTTCTGGCTGCTTCATCCTCCCACTACTTCTGTATGAAGAGTAATTGATGCCATGTTGAGCAATAGAAGATGCAGACATGCTGACTCAGGCCTGGATTTTACTTCATGCTAGACACCACGGATGCATAGTACTTGTTTCTACACTGAAGAGCCACTTGTAAACCGCCAAGCAGGTCAGTCATCAGAGAAGCCGTTAATCATGAATTTCTGCCATCCTGCTGCTGTTTGAAATAGTCCATCCATTTTCTAGACGGCTTATACTGTGCAGGGTAACATGGACCTGGAGCCAATCCCATATAACATTGGGTGAGAGGCTGGGTGCACCCAGGACTGATGGCCAGTCAGTCATGGGGGACACATAGCTAAAAAATGAACCTTACACACTTAGTTGTTGTCTCAGACACATAATAAAATAAGCATACCTAATGCACAATATACCTGAGTGGCCGCAGCTTCATAATGAACAGAAAATATTTTTGAATAAATGATCTCTAATGTCCCTGCGGTACAAGGGCATTGTAAATATGTGTATGTGAGTGTGCATGTGTATTCTAAGTTCATTATGAGACTGGTGGGGGGAAAGAAATCAAATGTGTTAATGGGAAACACTGAAAAAGTGAGTATAGAATAAGTTATTTGAAGACATTTGTATTGTATCGTTTATTTGTTCTAACACTTCTAGTGTCGAAATACAATGCCACAAGATAGCACATCCTGTTGCCTTGTGCTTTAATTTCTCAACAGAAATCAGTGTGTTTTGCAGTTAAACATGATTTCATCTTCTAACATGATTAAGTTATAATGTTACGTCAACATCCCTCTCTAAAAAAAGACACTTGCGAGATTAAAAAACAATTTGATAATAGAAATATATTTAAAATAATAGGGTGAATGCACCTGCTTTTATTTACAATGGGCACTTGCGATAGTATGGGGTTAATAAACATTGCAAAATTTGCAGAAAACAGGATAAAATACTTGTTTTTATTCGAAATTGGTCACAAATATTTGCCAAATTTGCCAAGGGTCTGTGAGCATGATGTAAATATAGTTATCACAGGCTGTATGCATAGGAGAATTGAATTGTAATTGAATTGAGAAATGCCTGAATTGTCCCGCCCCTGTGTGACACTCTCTAGTGCCATAGCCTTGCATGCCGAACATGCTGCTCCCTCCTCTGTGTGGCACTGATCAGCCCTCATAGCGAAGCTCCCGCACGCCGCTCCTGCCTCCGCTGACCAGGCGGATGTACTGATGGCTCGTATTTCTGTTGACTTTCACGTATATGTTGCACGTCACGGTTTGTTCCCCACCACCTGACCTCTCACTACCCTCCGGTGGTCTGCGTGAGCGGACAGACTGAAGCTAAATGCCAGAAGTGTGAAAGAAGCGGATCCAGCCCGCCGGATTGATGCAGCCGTTGAAGGTGCTCTGAATATCTGCATCTTCCCCGAGTGAGAGTCGACTGGTAAGTTGAGTTTTCCTTCAGTTTATCGGCATCATTTTACTAGTTATACATCACACAGAACACAACCTTCTTTATGTTAATGTGAATGTGATACGCGGGCGTACAGTTTTGTCATGAGCAGCTTTATAATGGAAGATGAGTGGAAATAGAAACGAGCGCACCTGCCGCACTCAGAGATGCTCTGAAAGAAGAAACGATAATATAATAAGATAAAATGATAATAAGACCTATTAGCCATCAGCTCTTTCCTACTTTACAGATCATGAGATATATTCATAATATATCTCCGACAGGATAACTTGTGAACGCACGCACGCACAGCTCGCGTCGCGCACGCGAGGACGAGCGGCGCGTGCCAGCGCATAAGCTCATTCATAGCTCCATCATAAATTATTAAACTTGTGAAGTCATTCACCTAAAGCGTCATATGTTCCCACTCTGTGTGCCTGAGAAGCTTTGTGATCAGAGACATTCAGGTTTCTAGAACATCTTTTGTCCAGCAGAAGATGATCTGGTTAAAGAATAATAAGACTAGAGGGATTCAAATATGTGTTGCCTGCTGTGTGGACAGAAACCATCTCATTACACCCGACAATGAAATATATTTGATACAATTAATGTCAGGACCATTAATGGGCATTTTTCATTGTTCAAAAGTAAAGTAGACTCACCCCATTCATTCATGTGCTGCAGTGATGGATGCTGAACTTGTTTTTTTTATGCAGAGTGAAATGTGTGTGGAATATGGCTGGCAGAGGAATCTTTTGCACAATATGTGTCTGACTGTTTTCTAGTACACCCATCTCTCACTACAAGACATGTGGCCTTGTCTCAGGCACACATTTCTGTGTCTATGATGAGGTGTAACACTGCTGACTGAGGGAACGGCGCCCTGTCGTCGCTGGTGTAACAGAAGGATGTCAAAGCCGAACCCTGTCCCTCCTAACGATTTTGTCCCGGCGTTTCTAAATGCTTATTGACCCCACCTCTTTGGAACCTGCTGCAGATGTCGCCAAAGCAGTCATTTTGAGAAGCTGCGCCCAGTTCTGTTTGTAATAATTTAAGCAATCATGGCCAACCAGTAAAAGCCTGTTCTTGTCATGCAGATTTCCACCTGATTGTTATCTAGACTGCCGTCTGCAGAGCCACTCGCTAATTAAATGGACTGCAGTCGGCAGAGACAGTAAGGAGACATTTGTTTCTGCTTGCACCTTTCCTGGTTACTTCAGTGGTTTTATTTGTTTATTTCCACAGTTTGAATAAGGGTCAACTGAGAACTTGCTGTTAAGCCAGTGGAGATCAGCAGAGATCTTGTGTTGACAACCCTCAGTGTTAGAGAGCGAGGCTCTCGCTTTCCTGGTGGTGGATCATGTTTCCAATCTGTGTTAGTGGAGGTGCAACCAGACTCGTGTGGAGAATTTTCCCACAGAGAGAGAGCAAAGAAGGCTTGCATACAATTTGGGAGGTGGGACCACCTGTTGACAGTTGCACTCTGAAAGATTGAGAGGGAATGTTTTATTGTAACATAGAGGCAAGAATATAAGAAGATTTTGGACGGTGCGCTGGTCGCTATCATGTGGATGCCACCTCTCTCGGTATTTACTTTGGAAAATGAATCCTCAGAGCAAGTTTGATTGACAGACAGCTGCAGCCTCCCTTCTCCAACATACGGTGGATCACTCTATGGCGACAGCCTCTGCATAATTCTCGCTCCTCTGCAACCTCACTCCTGCCAGGGGTATAAATAACCATGTGAATGGCGCAAATCTCAGCAAAGCCCAGGGGTACATCAGCACATTGGCTAGGGCCAGGGTTTATTTGGTTCACCTATCATCCTCATCTCTCTATTGACATGGCTGCTACGGTCTTGTACAGTGGTCAGTGGGTTGCCACAGCAACAGAGTTTGTGCTTATCTTTTCTAATGGTGTATTGTGTTTTCTATCTCCCATGAATTAATGCATCATCTGTTCATTTCTCCACTGAGGAAAATGACTTTCAGTTGGATTAGTTCATCTCTGTTAATATAAATGAGAGCAACACCTCCTGCGATGACTGAGCAACGATACAACATGCATGCAACAGCCATGACTGACTGATGATAAAAGAACCGCCATCCAGAAATAGCTCATATGAACTTGCAATCAGTCTGATTATCTGGCTACAGTTGTTAGATTGTTATTAATTTAAACTAGAGCGCTCTTGTTGTGAGGTTGAATGATGCTGACAGGCTCTGAAACACCTTCATCAGCTGAACTTCCTGAAAATAGAACCACATGCGTATCACAGTGTGAGCATTATTAAACGTGTTCTTCAGGGCAGCTCTGATGTAGATTTGACCGCCTCCTAATGCGGTTGGGGGGTAAAACTAATTTGAAAGTGCCCTAGAGGTCCATCACCGCTGGCTGGCGACAGTGTGGAGGAATCAGCTGCATCACAGCTCAATCATGGCAACAGTTTCAGAGACCAACTGAGAACAAGCCAGAGAAGCAAGGTGTTATTTTAGCCTCTGATCCTGTCTTTTTCATGCTCAGGTGGCAACGCTGTGATTTGTAGTGGCAGAGTATTCGTAGGAGGTGGAGGGATTTCTTTTTTTACCCTTGGAAAGTGATGAAGAGGCAAAGCAGCTCCACACCTGGGGAGGTTGCTCATGTAAAAGATGTCTTTTTACGTGCAAGGGATGCCAACTTTTCTTATCTTATTAAATTGTATTTGAAGTATGTTTCATGGTTGAGAGTAGTCAAAGATTTTTCAGCTGGTCTTTAAATAAATATATATAAAACATGTAATAGATTAAAGTGGTGGACGTTGTCCTTTGTCACCTGCTTCTTGTCACTCACGCAGGTCTTTCTCCACATGTTTATGACTCAAATTTGAGTACGCAGAAGAATTTCAATCCATCTCAGCAGCCTGTTAGAGCTTGCAGGCGCCACCAGGCGATCAGGTGGTTTTGTTCTGCAGGTTGAACTCCACATTTAAAGCCGTTGACCCATGTGTCTTGTTAACCAGACTGTAGCCGAAAATGAAATAAAAAAAAAAGACCTGCCAGCCAGACCGGTGCACAAGGTGTGAATGACGCACGACAAGTGCAGCAGTGTGTGACGTAGCGCCTGGAGCTGTGGGCTGACAGCACGAGTATCAACACACGAGGCAACTTCCATCTGTGGTGCCAGAAATGCCACATCAGGGGACCCACCATGTCTTCTCTCTGATCTGAGTTGTCCTACTCATAAAAGGAAGTAAGGGTGATTAACACAATCATCATTTTTAGGAAAACTGCATGAATTTAATAGGCAAATAGTGTAATTAAATCGGGGAACATTGGGTTCATCATACAGTGAAAGACCTCTTTCCCCCCTTGCCGTTTGGTCGCATTCAAAACATCATTAACGGAGGAAAGAGCGGGAGAGCGGAGAGATGTTATCTGTATGTAGGGGCTGTGGATGGATGAACACGAGCTGAGGTGAGTTATGCCTCCAGGGGGTCTGTTCTCACACGGCGCATCTCAGTGTGCAGCCGGTCCAAGAGAGAAGCTGCAGCATGCAGAGACACTGGATTGACCTCTAGAGATGAGACATAAACTCTCCATCTGTCTGAGGATGCATGAAAAAAAACCCAAGCAGCCTGTTTTTGAATTAGTCAACAAGTGTGATGGATCTTTAACGGTCGCCATTTTTTCTATAGTTGACTCATAAGGAAGAAAAACATTTTGAGGAAACAAGTGTTTCACAATACTTAATACGATCTTAGCATCTTTGTTTTGGAGTGTTTGCAAACAGCTGTGATGTTACTAATCCTTGCAACATGTTTATTTGTCAGCCTAAACTGAAGTAGAAAATGTTTAATGTGGATTGAAAGTGAAATCTGTTGTGTTCCAGGAGCTGTCTGGCTGGTCCCACTGCGCTGCTATGACTCTGAGCTCCTGAAGACTTCTCTATATTTAAAGTCACCGTCGCTCTCGACACCCACCCGATTCCTCAATGGGTTCCCGCAGCCAAGGCTTCTTCCACCACCACCACCACCACCACCACCATCGTAGCTCCATGATGCCGGCTACTGTGCCAAGGCTGATGCCAGAGAGCAGCAGCCTGCTGGGGGGCATCGCACAAATCACCCCCAACCTTTTCCTCAGCAGAGGAAATGTGGCGTCCAACCGCAGCCTGCTCCTGTCTAAAGGCATCACATGTGTGGTCAACGCCACCATCGAGCTGCCCAACTTCAACTGGCCACACATGGAGTATGTGAAGGTCCCTCTGGCAGACATGCCACACTCCCCCATCTCCCTGTACTTCGACAGCGTGGCTGATAAGATCCACAGCGTGGGGAGAAAGCGAGGTGCTGTGCTGGTTCACTGTGCAGCAGGGGTGAGCCGCTCAGCCTGTCTGTGTCTGGCGTACCTCATGAAGTACCACCGAGTCTCTTTAGCCGAGGCCCACGCTTGGGTAAAAGCCCGTCGCCCCGTGATCAGGCCTAATGGCGGCTTCTGGCGTCAGCTCATTGAGTACGAGAGGAAGCTGTTCGGCAGAAACTCTGTTAAGATGGTGCAGACACCCTACGGGGTCATACCTGATGTTTATGAGAGGGACCGCAGGAGTCTGGTCCCGTACTGGGGCCTGTGAGGGGGGCGCGTCCACAGGGAGGGATAGAGGAGACTCTGGACTGCAAGTTCATGCTTATTGGACAGGCGAATGAAATGCATGCAAGTGTCCGTCAGTGTGAAGCTTTTTTAATGAATACTGGCGTATTTGAAAAGAGGGACTCTAACTAAACTGGTTGTTAATGGTGCTGCTGATCATCCAACCACTCGACCCCGTTACTTCCATTTAGTCTTTGAGTGGGGGCGAGGTGACCTCGGGCCCGGAATCCTTAAGACCATAGGATCCATCGTGATCACGATGATGTCAAACACCAAAACAAGACAAAATGCTGGGAGTGGAAGTCGATGCCTCCTGGTCTGTCTGTCCAGCTCCAGCGAGGACGAGACCTCTGAAGCAGCTCGCCGTGCTCGAGACTCCGCAGCTCTGACAGCGACGTGACTGGAGTCCTTTTCCTGTCACGATGTCATGTGGTGGTATTGTGCCAGTTTTACAGTTAGCATTTGTGTGAGGGACAGCAGCATGCCCTCAGTTTATGGTAGCATTTACGATAAATGTACAATATATATATATACAGTATATATATATATATACACAGATAAATTATATACTGATAGGGGAAAAAACATTTAAACAGATCATTTAAAGATGTCGTTATTTCTACCTTTTCTAAAGGAGAAAATCTAAAAGATGTAAATTCAAAGTTTAGTGAAAGTTCCTGTGTAGCACAGGGTTGACTGTTCCGTCCTGTGACCACAATATGTTATTGTAGTGCTGTGATGCTGTATATACAACCAGGGGAGGAATATTTTCCATCCTCGTGTTCATATTGAGTGAAGGTCGGACAAAGATTAACTCAGTAACCGAAGCACACCTGCTATCTGATGGTTAACCAGCCGAAAGGGGCCGGAAATCCTGCTTTTGCTCACGTCCACTGGTTGAAACTGTGACTTTGTTCTCTCCACGCTATGAAATGACACCACTGTAGTCGTCGGGAGCGGGATGAATAGATGTGATGGCGTCATAATCAAACCTTGTTACGAGTGTCATCATATCCGATATTGTATGAGTGGATCCAAATTACAGCACTTGACGTCCCCAGTTAGTTCAACCTCCTTACTTTGTTTCAACATAAACAGAAAATCTGAAAGAAAACACATTGATTGTCAACAAATACAATTTATGGATTACTGCTTTAGAAAAATGAATTTCTTATTTAATGTTGAAGTGTGCATTTAAGAAAAAAAAATTCCAATTGATTAATAATCATAATAATAGAAATGCTAAATCAGATTTAAATAGAAAAGCTACACATTTAATAAATATTTAATTATTTTCTTTGATGAACTAAGTTTTACTTGTTTATCAGTTTCATAAATGTTTGTTTTCATGTGCAGTTTTTCTGACGTGGGCTGCAACTAGCAATTACTCTCATAACGGATTAACCTGATGTTTGTTAATTGATTCATTGTTTGTCTAAAACCATCTGATATTTATGAAAGAAAAAAAAACAACAACACCCATTGTTGTCTTTGTAAGTCTGCACATCGATGCATCGACACATTCAGTGTTCAGCTGTTTCACTGCAAACACCGACTTCCTCCTCCGTGTACATGAAGCATCCCATGTGATGCTGGACTCAGTCAATGCAAAGCTGCATGTGTGCTTTGCACATGAGTCGACACCTTCATTTGTTTGTTTTGCTCAAACAACCGTCCGAAAACATCTTGAATGTACAAATCATATAAAAAAATAATAGAGCAGCACATTTTACAAGCTGAGAAGCAGAGAATAGTATTTTTGCCTGATAAACTATACATTTCCTGTTAATCCACTAATCAATCAATTAACTAGCTCTAGATGTATCATAGATAAATGTATGGTGATCATTTCTTCCTGTGAGTTACTGTGTTGATTCCCTCCTCTACGCTGTAGAGCAGCATTACATCAGCGTTGGGTCATCTACAACACACCGCGGTGATGTGGAATATGAAGAAGAGTGCAACAGGGTTGTCTCTTTCAACCCATATAGAGCCGTATTACCAAGCTTCCCTGCACAAATACATAAAGTGTTAGTCGGGGTTAATTGTTTGTAGAAGGGAAAATGTTCTTGTCCTGCACAAAATCTGTAATCTGACTGCACAAATCATTTAATGCCCCAAAAGAAAGCGAAAGAGCTCACGCTGATGTCTGTGTTCTAATTTTGTAAGAAATTAAACATCTAACATACAATATGTCAGTGTTTTATTACAATTACAAATGTGCATTTATATTATGACAGAAGAATCTGTTAGTCACTATGACTGGTGTCTCTCAAACCGAGGGCGCCTCCATGTTCATTCTGCACGACCGTTTTCCCCCAGAGATGCCTTCAGATGTCAAAGCAACGTTCTGTCATTCATTTTCATTTGCTGTGGACGCAGAGCAGCAGACAGATAGATGAGCACTATTTGTCTTGTGACCGCATTTGTGAGGGACCCCCGAAGAGGTCTCCACAATGACTTCCATTACCCACAGAGGAGAGGCCAAGACCGATGAGATGCACAAACGACGGGCCCAAACTACACACTACACACCATTATTTAAAAGTTAAAATTAGTCTGCCAGCTCTCCATCATCACTCTCTTAGTGTGCGTGTGGTTTCCAGGGCGTCAAGTATTAAATGCATCCTTCACCAGCATTCTTCGACTAGTCCTATAGTTAACTTGCATTAAAAGTCAAACCCCCGTTGCATATCTGCTTTCCTGCAACCTGTATATCATCTGCACAAAGCAAATATTAACATCTGCTGCAATGATTTACACAATAAAGACTTCCCCAGGCTTCAAATTGTACCAACGTTAATATTTCAGTATAATCAGCAGGAGCAGCACTTGCTCTTGTATCAATAGTTGTAAATCCAGCATTTCCATTTTAACAAGACCATAAGCACAAGGCCATTTATTTATATAAGCATGCAGCTTTCACCACTTCTTCAAATTCAGACTTGCCACCCTCATTAAGGTATAATTTGACAGCCTGATTTAGTTACCCTGCAATGTACGCTTTGACTGTTGTTTGTGATTATGCATTATTCATGCTGTGTTTATTCTCAAAACAGTTGTGAATATAAACACAGCAACCACAAGGAGAATGCTGATTAATGCTGCTTCTGGTTTACGAACCGCACTTGAATAAAAAAACTTGATAAAAGTCGCTGTTTAAAGTGCTGTTAGTGCTGCATGTCAAATGTAGTGAACATGTAGAATTGAGCAAAACATCCGTAACTTCAGTGTCACAGTCAGCCAGGATCATCTGAGGCACGACAGGAGATCTTCCTAATGCAATTTGAGACGAAAGAAGAAAAAAGTCATTTTTCCCCGGTGAGCGGCCGCATGAGTGTGACTGTGGTCTTTGTGGTGTAACAGTGACTCTTCTGTCTGTCGCCTTTAAAGCTCCGACTGTCTGAACTGATTGATGGGATGGACACTGAGGCAGAGGGCTGCGAGGGGCCGAGCTGGATTCAATCTGTGCGAAACCTCTCAACAGTGAAAATGACCATTGTCCAGGTCATTAAAGGGGAAATTGAAGCATCATAAATCGAATCAAAAGTCTCCTTTCAGTGGTTTATCTTAATAATGGTGAAAGGTTTCTATGACAGTGGAAAAGGGCATTAAATCCCCTTGGTCAACCATAGTCTTATAGGGAGATAAATGCAATACAGTTTATGTACCTCAATATATACACAATATACTGTATGTTGTATAATAAACTGGCACCCGATTGGTGGTGTCGTTTCAACTGCTGAGAATATCTATTCAACAGACCATTAGCACGACTATTGATCATATCATATAATATACGATCATGTTATGTGTTTGTTAAAACACAAATATCAGCTGATACTCTAAATCCAGCCAGGTTATTAACAGGTACTCTAACGGTGCAGGTGCATTCTTTTTAGACTGCCCTTCTTTTAAAACTTTAAAATGCCGAAAGATACAGAAACAGGAAGCAGATCTTTTAACGATTTGGTGCAGAGTCAATAATGTGATTGGCCATGAAATACCTAACAGCATCAGTCAATGCTGCAGTATCACTTCAATCTCGCTTCCCTCCAACAGTGAGCATCTCAGTCCTCCATCACAGACAATAGGCGTGAAGATGACGAGGGACAGAAGGGGGAGAGAGAGTCAGCCTTTCAAATTTCACAGCCTGAGTCAGTAATTGATTTCAGGGAATTGTAATTTTCTGTAATCCTGTTGTTCACCTCGAGAGGAGGGGAATTCATTTTCTGCAGGAAATGAATTAGGGAGCGGCAAGATATAAAATGGGTGTTGGAGAACAGACCTGAACACAGGTGTAAGGACGATAATGAGACTGGTTTCACAGAGCCCCCAGACACCTGATTTGATTGGCTGAGCTCAACCACCAGCGACGGCCCCGGCAGGCTTGTCGAAGGAGAATTTATTCCATTTCGTTACGAAGTGATGGAGATGAGGCCTCTCTTGCCGGAGAGAAAGTACATTATTGAGTAAAATGACAGAGGGAAAATGTGTGCTGCAACATTCATGCATGTGGAAGAGGAAGAGGAAGCTCTTGTGGAAAGTAGGCAGGATAAGACCCGGGGATACTTGAAATGAATGACCGTCTGATTAAAGCAGCGCTGCTCCTACTCAGTGAATGAATCCATTGAATGAATCCAGGAATATGACACTAATGCGCTTCAAAGCACAAAACGATTACTGTACACTTTCAAGTGTGGAATAGTTTGTCATATTTGCAGAGATAAACTAAAGTGGGCCACATTCTAATAGTCTATAGCTGACAGAATGTTACGTAGCGTAGGATGAAGACTGAACAGTCTGTGTATTAATAGCCACCGACCAGCACCTCTGCTACTTGAGGAATACTTCAGTCTTGTAATACCATGTTGTTTCCTCATGAGGCTAAAATGAGTCATTGTAGAACGAAGGAGTGGTGGGTCTACTCGGATATCTCTACGTAGCTCTCCACCCAACCATTGTGAGACATTGTAGCTTCATGAAGCATTGGCTGTCTTGCCCTTAACATTTGATGACACACTGACTGGTAATAGGGTGAATGGCGTCTCTTTGATTCACGATCAATGCCCAAACATCTCTTCTGGATCTGTGATATTTTGGGTTGGACGGTGCGATCACCCATAAGTGTGTAATGCTTTAAAGTACCACGTCACACACGCACCAGCGTCCTGTAATTACCACTTGTGGCAGCAGAGGTCGCTGTTTGTCCTGCACGTTAGTTATGATAGAAGATAATAAATAAATAAAGAGACAGATTTTGTTTGAGGATTTCAAAGCAAAGTTTCAAAGCAACGACTGGCAAACACTTCAATGTACATATGGATGGAAAATGTGAACCTATCATAATTTTTAAAAAAAATCGGTGACAATTTGAATATGTACACACACATTATTTAATGACATCACATTCACATCACTAACAGTCATAATTAGAATGTAACAGCAAGACACTGATATACACCAAAAAGTGCTGCTGCAATTTTAGTTGAGAATCCCAGACGACTTCTTCCAGACTTTCAGTTCTTATTGCACACAACACCAAGACAGAAAAACACAACCGTTACATGCTTCCCATCCGATCCCCAAATCACATGTTTCCCCCCCAAAAATAGCTATAAAATACACAGGAGGGGCTGAAATCCCCTCCCAACAGTGCAAAAGACATTCAAAGCAGCTGATTCAACAAAGTTCATAAAAAGTTAAATAAATCTGTCTTCCAGCCCGGAAGTGATGGTTTGAGTTAAGATTTTCAAAGAGATATTAAAACCCTCAACCACGGAGTTTAATCAGACAGACCGGACAGTACAGTAATATGCTTTTGATTCAACAGATCTGGTTCGGTAGGAACAAATGGGAGTCTTGAATAAATTCCTCTCAAACAGAAGCAAAGCAACAAGTTACCTCAACATGTTGAAAGATGTCTGTGTGTTTAACCGACATTCACAGGTGACCTTTATGTTCTGATCATTTGTTTGAAAATTTGTGATGAAGAGCAAAATGTCAAACTAGACGATGGAAAATATTATGAGGTTCTTTTTTACAAACTACCAAATATGCACATGAGCACCACCTGCATGACAGCGTCCTCCAGAATGATGACAGAATAAATACATGAGATCCAGTGACTTGTCTCGCTCTCAGCCCACGGTGAGAGCATGTGCAGCGCGAGCCGTCCAGCCGCACCTCCTATCTGATGCTAACAATCCTGCGCCCAGTTGCTATGGCAGCCAGACAAAGCTCAGAGCAGGTCAGGCAAGATGAGGCCCGGGGGTTTGGGCTCCACGCAGTTAATCCAGAAATTGGCACAGCTGGCGTGGTACTGGTGCCCCCCGTATAGCAGCTTGAAGTTGTCTGTCTCAGAGTTGAATGCCTGTCAGAGTGAAAGGTTGAAATAGACCTGAGTCACAGACATAATTAACCCATCTGGGCACACAAGAGGAAGAGGGATAAGCAAGGTATGGGCAACAAATAGTACTACCTCTACTCTCCTAGTATTACTGGTGTCAGTACTTCAACTGGCTACTGATGAAATATGAATTATCAGCCTCATGTTACACAAATCAAAGAAATATTTCTGACGAAAAGGATTTGACTACGTATGAGTATGCAGGTTTCAATACATGCTGGGAAAGACTTCAACTTTCTCGGCGTCAAATATCCAGCATAAAACTGTATTGTATGTTTTTCCCCCGGTGAAGAAAAGCCGATTTGAATTGAGTGCAAACAGAAACATTAGTTAAAACTGAGAGGTTAAAATCACAGATGTGATGCTCAAGATCATTTGCAGTCAAAAACTACAACCATCAGGTCCGAACTGTTCATGCTTCTTAATCACTGTTTAAAAGAGAGTAAATGGATCTGACGACTTTCAGCAAACCGCTCAATGACTGACTTTTGGTTAAGAAATGCCTTCATGTCTAAATTCAAAGCACGTGGATCCTCCATGCTGTGGCTCATTTAGGCTGCACGGCAGCCTTGTTGGTATTGCTGTGGAATAAATAAATGTACACCACATGACGCTGCGAAGAACTCAGACAGACTTTTAATGTTGCAGAGGTACCCTGCAGTGTGAGGCAACACTTGATGTACTGTGTACGCATTCATTTCCACACAACTACACGTTCAAGCAGCGAAGCCTCATCTGTATGTGGCAACTCATTAAGAATCTCTACCAAACACACTGAAACATCCACAATCCGACTAAAACTCTGCCTCTGCCTCGATCACGCACGTAGACAAACAAGACCAGTCGTACGACCTGAAAACAATCCAAAATATTTTCAGAATGACAGTGAATCTACAAAATAATCCTTCAAAGAGCCGCCAGCTGTTGGATTTAGGTTAGTTAATGACAGTACACAGACATGTTGCACATCATGACACTGCGGTGAATGAAATAACCTTTGCAGTGGAGCAGTTGAGGCCATGATGACGGCGAATTCATCTGATCTATTCTTACTTCATCTGACAAATGTGTCAGTAAGAACAGATTGACAGTTCGTGCAGTGTTTCTAAAAATGAAGGATTACGAGGCCAAAATGACTCAACATGGTCTAAAAAAAGATTTTGGGGAACCGTAGCTTTATTTATATTAGCTGACCAAAGTCAGAGAAGAGCCATCGCTTCACAAAGGGAAAGATTTTGGAACTTGCTGTTATGTCAATCATGGTAGTGAATATTGATTAGTCATTTATCTACAGACAAAAATGACGGCTTAAATCTCCACAGTGGCAGAATGCATTCAGCCGCTGCAAAATTCAGTTTGCTTTTGTGTATCGATGACTCTCCACAAACAACAGCGCAATCGTCTGGAGCTGTTCAGAAACACTTGAGCGCTGTGATGTATTTTCACTGGGCCCAGCTGTAGCACTGTGTGTGCAATCAGAGGATACCAATGTGAGTTTGCATCCCTGGTGAAATAGTGGAGATGAAGCTGGAGAGGAATGAGTCATGCGCAGTGAATCATAGCCTCCCACACAGAAGGACAGGGGAGACGCATGCAGAAAGCTACGACTGCATAAAAGAAACCCACCACAGTGCACCGGGAAGTCAAACATAATCTCAACCTGGACAAATGCATTCTGCAGTACCGCTGGATGAAGAGCTTCCTCACACAAACTGGATGACACATTTCCACGCTGTGCTTTTTCTCACAATACACAAGCAGTGCAACTCCTCTCAGAACAATTTTGAGCCACATAGCAACATGGGTCTGGTCTAGTAACGGGCCACACAACCCACTTAGCAGCTAATATTAGAGGAGGATGCAGACTGAAAAGGTGGTCCCACAAAGGAATTTGTGTAGTTGCACGTATAAAAACAAAGACTGTGACTGGAGCAATATGACAATCTGTTCTGAATTTAAAACCTGCTTGTCTTTACTTTGTAATATGTTCATTGAGTTCCAAAGAAACCAGGGATAATTGCCCTTAAGTTCCTGCTATTTTGTTTAGTCAACGCCTGCAAGCACAACAGGAGTCATCAAATTGCAGCACATTCATGCAATGGCCAAAGCAAAATGTGCAGGGAACAAGCAGTTGTAGTATGAAATATGAAAGAATATCCCACCCTACGGCTTCAACACTTTTCATACCTCAGAACTCAAGAGATATTTTTATTGAATTTTCCTGAATTAGTTAATCAGGAATTCAGCCACTGATAGCTTCAGATGCTGACAGAAGCAGATCAGTTTTTATTTTAGAATCGGTAGATTTTTCACCTTTCCTTGCAATCTTTTAGACAGACATTTGTCATTTCCAAAGACTGAATATATCGCTGATACTATGACTTCACTTCCTCCCACTGTATGAAAATACAGCCAAAATATTGAGTGTACTGGCGCTGACATATTTCACTGGTGACCTCATTTGGAACCAGAGTCAGTGTTGTAGTTATCGTGGAATAAACCCACGTTATTGAGGTCCCGCTGATCTCAATCGGGAGTGATCAGTTTATTGAAAAACAACTAATTTAAATCTAGATTTAAACACAGATAATCATGGTTATGGGAAGCTACATTACACCTTCCGTTTTAGTTTTTAATTTGGTCCAAGTCCCATCTGCTAACATGGAGGGGTCAGGATCTATGACCTATACTGCAAGCAGCCACCAGGGGGCTATCAAGATCTTTTGGCTCCTATTTTGGCGAGCGTCATTGTATCCGTAAGCATTGCCTATCATCAATTGCCACACATTTTAAGCTTTGGTATTGTCCAAACTATTAAGTTGTGAAGGAACCCCGGTAGCCGTAGCCGTATAGAAACATGTTGTGACAGAGTTGGGCAACCAAACAACTGATTTAAAAATAATAATAGAATTGAGGAGATGTGAACTTTATCCATGCTGTCATATGTCTACTCAGTCTTAACAAGCATTCAAAATGCTTGAGGCACTTCAGAAACCTGCATTAATATAAAAAGTCAGAAATGTTCAATTACCAAATCCATCCACAGTTCTTCTCCCTGTAATTACACATATTAGCATTTATCTAGGAAACTGGAGCATCACCAGCTAAAAGGTATCACTTATGATAAAACTCATAACTGATGCTACCTTTCAGATGCGAGGAAGCTGCTGGGTGCCCAACCCGGCCCCCACACCGAGAGAGCAGAAAGAGAAAGAACTGTGTCTCAGAGTCACTGATCCAATAGTGAAGAGGTGAGAGGAGAACTTTCAACTCTGACAGAATTATTTGGCCTGATTTGTGATATTTGGGTCAATATTTTAAGGAATTATTTTACAAATTAAAATTCATAGTATAAATTCACTAGGAACCATTAAGCTTGTTTGCTGTCAAGAATTGTTTCCCTTTCCTTTGATGCCAGTGGATAGCACAACAAACATCTCCACCCTTCTGTACCTTGGGTTGAAAAACAAATCAGTACCTCTTCACTAAAGACCGATGCAACAATCAGCGATGCCTGCTCGAGCCAAAGTCGTTCTTTCATTTAATTATACTCTGAGGGGATGCTATTCTCTGCTTTGCTATTATGCATTCTTACCAGTGTGGCTCTGCCAAATATGTAATTAAAAGACGAGTTATTAATCTCATGCTAGTGGCACACAGACAAAATAACACTGCATTAATTTTCTAGACCGGCTCTGTGCGGTGAGAGACACAGTGTGTGTCTTTGCACAGGTCTATTATCAGCTGTGCTCCCTGCTTATGACTAATGTGTGAGCCACATCTGCTTGGAGCCTAGATGCCTCTCAGTCAGCCATATCGTAACTGGACCATTCATCTAGCTCTGGCTGAGCAACAGAAGGAAGGCAAGAAACAGTCAACGTCCATCCCTCCATCAGAAACCGCAGGGTCTGGCAGTACCATTAACGGCCCACGTCAATAAATATATAGGCCAGGAGGTAAAAATCACACCAATTGTGCACAAAGTGCCCCAGTCGGAGTTAATATCTCAGCAGTAAAAGAAGCACCCATGGTTGTTAGCTACAAATGACGAGGTGAGCAGTTTGCTCGAAACGGAGGAGACAGAATAGAGAAAGAATACCTTCCAAAGGAAAGCAACAACCTGTTCGACCTTGAAGAACCAATCCCAAAACCCAAAACTCCCCTGAGGCGCCAAAGTGACAATTCTCCTCTCACACTTATTTTTAGACACTTTTTAGTCCATCCTTCATGTAGCAGCCAGGAGACAACATTGACCTACATTGATTGTTTGCTAAACCTCTTCCCCAACCAGCGATTGTTCAATCACAGCTTAGCTACTGCAACTAAACAGGTCTGTAAAGCTTTATGTTTCTCCACATGCCGAAGCATTGCACTTGGGGCTGTAGAAAGATAGAGAGCGTGATGTCATTTGTGCGGAGGGACGTGTGATTTTACAGACTTTACGAAACCAATAGGAAGAGTTCAAAAGGAATGGATTTAAGATTGTATTTATCTGCCTCAGCATGTCCAGCTTACTTTGTGTTACAGGCAAGGACAATAATCATTAAGTCTCTACATTAAATGTGGGGGCTATCCTTAAAAAAGTCCTGTTCACAATCACAACATGAACATTCTGTTTGTAGGAGCTCTGTCTTGGATGGTAAAACCAGGGACTGTGCCCTGCTCGATATTGGATATTTGAAGGTTTACACTCCAACTGAAGCTAATCTGAGATAGTGTTACATCTGCCAGACACAAAAGTGACAACATGATGTTTGACGATGTGAATAAGTCTACATGCTGAGCAGCCACATTGAGGGAAGTAACATGGTGATCTTATAAATTTACTCCCTTTACTTACCATGAACCTGCTTTACAAATGTAGAGCAGTTCATGCATCCAATTGATCATTAACTGCTGAGGATTCAGATTTTCAGCTCAGGACGTGCAGCTTTTGGTCTTGTTGCAGAAGAACATTCTTCTACCATTTGTATCATTATTAAGAAAATGTGTGCCTTGGAGAACAGAAAGCTTGACCGGCATAGCAACAGTAACTAACGGGGGCCGAGCTAAGTATACATTTATACATCTTAAAAAAATGTGATGCTGGCTGATGCTTGCTATTTGTTACAGTATGTGCCGTAGCAGACAACTGTTGGAGAGTAATGGAGAGAAGGGGATCCTGTCACTTTGGCACCCGACTGGGTTTGTAGGTAAGAGGAGAACAGGCCCAACAGTGGGAGAGAGTGGAATGAGATTTTGTTCACAGTTCAATGTTTCATACTCGTTTCAACAGACGTCCGAAAGTGCTTTCTTCTTTGTTCTGCAAAATGTTTCAAAGTCAAAGAAATGTCAGTCGTTATCTGCTTTGGATCAAAACAACTAAATAAATGTGCACACTAGCAGTGATACTGTGTGTGTGTGCATGCGAGCACAAACCTTGCTCCGAGCGTCGACGTTGAGCAGGCACACCCCACAAGCCAACTCCTTGGCATTCTTGATGCCGTGCCGCAGAACACAGGAGGAGAAATCCAGGGAACTTTCATCAGGCTGCACAGGCACAAACACACACGTCGTTAAGTGGATACACATAAACAAATGCCACTTCCTGCTGCAGGGTGAAATGCACTCATATCTATTCTTGTAATAACAAGCTTGCAGTCGACATCTCTAACCATCATCAGTTTTGTATTAAGCCTATGCTCCACTTCATCAAAGGGGAGTAAAGAATACCTCTTTCTTCTTTGAAAGAGAATCACAGCCTGCTATGCTACAATTAGATATTCGTTCCAATATATTTCTCTCCCTCCTTGAGATACTGTGTCATTTTTTAACACTATTTCCCCTCTGCTGGCTGTGTGGATGGACAATCTATCTCCTCTGTTCACAGACAACTGGATTAACAAATCCATAGAGACCTCGTCCTCCCTGCTGATCCGAACACCAGCTCAACAACAGGCCACAGCTACAATGCATACAAATCAATTGATCATTGATTTGAATGTAATGGACATTCGTACTCCATTTCCTAACATGTCATTATTTTATTGGCAACCCCGTTATTGTGGATTGATGTACCATGCTCTGTGTATTGTTTACCAACATTCAAAGAGTGTAAACAAGTCTAGGTGGTAATTGAAGGTCGTAAAAGAAGCCGTCTGTATGTCTTAATGTATTTATTCTGTGTTTGGGTCATTTATATTTGTCTGTTGCATCATTGAATATCTCACCGCAAGCTTGGCCAGCGACATGAAGCCTATGAGGTTGTTCCACACGCGGCTGACGTCCTTCAGCAGCTGCTGCAGCTTTTCAGAGCAAACAGCTGTTGCCTTGATGCCCAGCTCCACACGCCTCGTGACGCGATACACTTCCACCACACCTGTAAGAGGACAAAAAGGATAAGCACACACACCATAACAGTATAATTTGTGTCTGTTTTCTTCCATTTTCTAAAGGCACAGTGGGTTTTTTTTGTCGCTCACTGTGACATATTTGCCACTCACAGCTCATCACGAGCAGAAAAAAAACACAATAAGAGTGCAGAACCTTGTCAGAGCTGAAGTGAAAAGCCATCAAAGCAGAGCTTTAATCTCGTCTTCTCCAGCCGTGCTTCCATCAGTGTATTTGAATGCATTTGGAATTGTCGCATTAGAAACTGATGGAAACAGAAAAATTCTAAAAGAACATTTTAATGGAAGAAGGAAACACCTTATTCCAGCAGGTTCTGACATAGCGAACACTATCTTTTACTTTATTTTTACAACGTAAAGTTTTCTGCTCACAAGAAAGACATGCAGAGTATCGAAAAGAAGATTACTTAACAATGTGTAACTTTTGGATGTTAGGGCAAAAAACTGCTGTGTGAATAAAGGCATTAAATTTAGACAGTTCTCGAGTAATATAGGCATCTGATCAGAATTGTAAATCTCAGAGTAACCCACTAATACACTTCAATACGAGCTTCTTTATAGACTGAATGAATGAGAAGATGAACCAGCATGTCTGGCTCTGTAATAGGGAGGAGAGACTGAGACTGCCCTTAACTCGATGAACTAACTCTTAATGTTCATACAGCAGTAGTGGATGGAAAAGCAGATACATTCTCATTTTCTTTTGCCAATTTTTCTGAAAATTCTATTCAAATATGCAGTACATGTGTCCTTCTGAGGATGTCACACTGGGTTCTATAGCAGGCTCTTGTAAGCACCACACAGTAAGTCCTGGTTTATAGTGGTGTGTGTGAATGTGTGTGTGGGGTTTGTGATTCCTCACCCAGCAGATATTCCATGCCCTGAGCCGACTGGATGACCTCGGTGCAGACAGAAGAGCTGCTTATTCCATTAAGGGTGTTGTTGGCTTTGGTGATTACCTTAATATGGGGCAGTAGAATTATTAGTAGAATTATCCCCGATATACATTTCATGTCATTATAAACATGTCATGCTTCACATCAATGAGTGTGTGAATGCACATCTTCTGTTTCTGACATTTCCAGCTGGCTAAATAAAAGATTTGATACATTATAACAGTTTGTTAAGGAACTAGGATAGAACTAATTACCTCTTTCTGTTTTTAAAACCTTCAAAATCTGTTTTAACTTGCGTCTTTAAATCAGGGGTGAAAATGTAATTCATCACAAAACTTACATTTGTACATTCACTCTCACAAATATGCCTTGCTATGGAACAAGGCAGGATACAAGACACAAACAAATACAAACCTCCAGGGCACTTTCCAGACATCTCTGCCACTCGTATGCATATCGCTCGCTCTCCTGGAACAAGACAGGACTTCATTATCTCAAACTAACATAAAACACAACTGCTTGAGAAGCTGTATGTGTAGCTGCCTCTAATAGTCCTATTAGTGTTGTTTTGAAAATGGTGCTGATGGACATGTGGAGGCCTCACCTCCACCTCCCCAGTCAGGTCTTTGTACTTGTCCCTGATGACAGGGAGTGCGGGCTTCTCACTCAGGGTGCTGGATCGGTCTCTGAAGGGCTGCTCTGGAGCCAAAGACGGCGGCGAACGCCCAATCTCCTTCTCGCCCAAACTGTGACTGCGTTTATGGGAACCTGAGGCAAAGGCAGGTGGGCAGAGGGACAGGAATAATGCTAGTAAGGTCCACAAACATTTGTGGTGCCATATGAATTTTGC
The DNA here is from genome assembly GCA_901007825.1 of Macroramphosus scolopax. Lineage (NCBI taxonomy): Eukaryota > Metazoa > Chordata > Actinopteri > Syngnathiformes > Centriscidae > Macroramphosus > Macroramphosus scolopax. Next base: position 37,179 of record CAAKHC010002448.1, read on the forward strand.
AATTAATGGCGATCGCTCATTTTGAGATAAGCACCTGTTTGTTTGCAATCATCATACTTCCATTTTGTTGTGGTTAATTCCTCCCAGACAAGAACAGCATAAGTAAATACTTAATTTGTGACAAACAATAATTATGTACAAAACAGAGGCACAAATGTGCAGGTATGAATTATTCATAGGGACTCACAAATCCTGGCCGGGTACCACAATAAACAAAACCAAAAAAAAGCCAAGAATATTCTAGAGGGGCAGGCAGTTGGTCCAATGTGTATGTATGTTTGTGAGGGCTGCCCAGACAAAGGTAATCTACCCCGGTCTTCAACTCTTCCACCACCCACAGACATGCATCAACCTCCCCCCACCACAATAACTCCTCTCCCGACCCCCCAAATAACCCCCCGAGCCCAACTGTGATCAGATTACAAGTAAAGCCCTCGTCTTCACTCACGTTAAATCCAGCTCAGGGTGATAAATCTATGGGGCAAATGAGCTTTTATCACAGTGCAGGAAACGCTAATAAATTATTCGTCGAACATAACACCCGCAAACAGCTGTCAAAAAAAATGAACAGCCTATAAGTGGATACGGTTCATGAATTTGTTGGCCGTTGCTAATCCATCTCATCACTCACTGCCATTAGAGCAGTGCTATCACCTCAACACTGCCATCTATTGACTGACAGTTTTGCAGCAGTCTTGAAGGTACATTGCCTTGGAGATAAATAAGGAGTGTTGATGAGCCGTCATTAAAAACATGTCATATCTGGTTGGTATGTAAAACTGTCACATATTAGTGCTAAGACAGTTAATCAATGAGATGCCTGAATACATCTACAATTATCAAATCACTGTCTATGTACAAATGAAAGGAACTTTCAATATAGGTTTTATGAGACTGTAAGTTGGGTATCTTTGGGTTTTGGGCTGTGTCAGCAGCCATGTGTTGTGGGTTCAGGGAAACTGATGTGGATACTTTAAAACAATTCTAACAACTTTGCAAAATAACATTAAGAGATGTTATTCTCTAATGTGAGAAATTGGTGGTGAAAATAATCATTAGTTGAAGCCCCACTTGACTGGTAGAATGTAGAAAAACACATGAGTTGACTCACCTTGAACAGACAAGTCAAAGGTTGCCAGTTCATTCTTGATCATCTCCTCACTGGACTTGACTTTGGCCTGAGCACTCGCTTTCAGGAAGTCAGACTTGCCAAATTTAGGCTTATCGCCATGGAAGGTGCCCAACTCATCAGAAGCTTCTCGTTGGTTGCCCTCAGAGCCCGCATCAGCAGTGGTGGCAGGTGAATCGGACTTCTCAGAAACAGTACTTGCGAAATCCCCAAAGTCGTCCTCATCATCGACACCAGCCTGGTCACCAGAGCCAAAGTCAGCAAAGGCTTCAAACTTGTCATCTGCCGATGAGGCGTCATCAGTGGGGAAGAATTCAGTGATCTTTGCTACTGAGGTGCTTGTGATGTTTTCGCTGCTACCAAAGGTCAGATCCTTCCTCTGTGTTGGGAGTAAAGATGGAAGGGCTGCCCCTTCCAGGCCCTCTGGCTTTCTGACCTCAACGGAAGCACATTCCTCCCGGTCTGACCAGTCATAACTGGCCAGGCTGCTGATGTCCGATGTCCCAAAGGGGTCAAATTTCATGTCGTCTGCTTCTGCAATGACAACACAGACATACCAGTGGTTCCTTGGAATAGCATAGAATCTGTCATGATAGGCGATAGTTTCTGTCAAATTAGCACCATGTCACTTAACACCAAGGCATCTGTCTTTTCTCTTGGCAGTAGTTTGGCCAGGAGAAAGCAGGGGCTTTATTGAGTCAGGTCAGTAGATTCAAATCACAGAATATAATATCTAATATACATCTGAGTGATGTCGTGCAAATATAGGATACATGCATATTATGATAGATCTGACATAACATTTGCAAGATTTGGAGGCATCTATCTTTCAGATATCTACATCTCCCAATCATTATGCCAGGAAGGAGACTAAGACATCACAGTTTCTAACTTATGCGCAAGTAAAAGCTAAATCACTTGGCTAAATATCTTGAATTGGTCAGTGGGGGAATATGTTTTTATCATCTGTAAATGGAACTTGTTATACTACTGTCATTCAGGGTAACGTAATTTATGCTCAATCGTCTCTTCTGGCAAGAATGAGATCCGATGCATTTTGTATTTAAGGATATGAACAAAAGTAGGGATGCACCGATTTATCGGCTGAAAATCAGCATCAGCTGATATTTGCCCTGTTGACCACCATCAGCTAATCTGCAATTAGGATAACATTCACAGATGGCAGTGGCAGATGTTTATCTGTTGATATTGTTCACAACTTTAGCCTTGGATAAGATCAGATTGCCCCTGACTGTGCCCCTGCCATGCACAGTCCACCACAGGCACCGTAGGAGGTGCGTCAGGCCCAAGGCCAAGCAGATATACCATCACCCTGTATGAGATAATGTCCTCATTCAGAGATATGTGGTGAAAATGTGAAACAGTTGTATGTGCATCAGCCAAATTGTTATTTATCGGTCAAGAATTCCACAATTGGTGCACCCTTCCACAAGTTTTTGCAATAAAAGACATTATCACAAATGTCATTATCCAGCACACTCATGATGGCAGCTACAGTGTTATTTACACAAAACAAACAACTTCTGCTGTAACAGCCACATTCACCATGTTTGAGTTTTCAACCCTCAATTTAGGGAATTATCTGTAATTACTAATCTCACACAGGGAATACAAACTGTTATATATGATGTTTATGTGAAAATAATGAATTAAAGAGGAGATCCTCTTACTAAAAAAAATGTCAAGTCCACTGCAAAACTTCTTCTGCTGTCGCTGTGAGAGAAAACTTGTTCCCATCACTCATCAGCTTTCCTGACAATAATCGGACACACCTTCATATCAAAGACAACCACTAGGATTCAGCTTCATTACAGATATTCTACAAGATCTTTGCCGTCACTACGTCTGTTCTAATTTTACACCGTTGTGTTGTTCGGTCACAACATGGGATCCATTTTTTAATGACTAATACTAACTGACGGAGCTATATATTGTCTCAGTATTACAATCTACCCCTCAATTCCTTTCACGAACTCACAGACACACAAAACAACCTTGCTGAAACCCTTTCATGTTGCATGACAGAACCCTCAGCCACTAAGGGCAATTTGTGAAATTGACAAGGATCTAGTGCTCTAAACCTTGTGTGATATAAGATCACTTCATGGCCTCTCAAGGAAGGGAAGGAGAAAAAAAGACGGTACGCATTTCAGCAATACCAACAGTAATATTTATTACGACAACAGTAGAGAGAAAGAAAGTCCACACAGTATTGTGAAAGAGGTCTATCATTACAAGAGGTTTGGCAAGCTAACACGTGTAAAATTAGAGTTCAGTTATTTATAATACAAGGGCATGCAGAGTCAGGAGAAAAAGGAAGAAACAATCAGCGAAAAGGTCAAACAAAGATCATCCGAGGATACAGAAGCAGAAATCAGAATGAGAAGGCACATTCACAGACTAAAATCAGTAATTCTAAGGAGATGACAAACTTCGTTTCACTATCAGGGTGTAAAGCAACAGTTTTTTGGGGAAAAGATTTGAGTACAGAACACTTGAAAAGCCCTGTTGAAATTGAAAGAACAAGCCGAAGGCAGGAAGCATTAACCCTTTGAGGACCTGAGAGGGGAAATGGGTGGAGCATCTCAAATTATGCTCATTTAAAAATTGCCTTTTAGGGAAAGTGAGGCCGTCATAGCCACAATTGTTTATGTAACCAATTGTGAAATTAGATTAGGTCCTGATTCTGACAGCAAAATACTGGGATGAAATCACAATGTGATTGATCTGTAAACTTCTTGTTCAAGCACTCAAAGGGTTACAGAAAACAAAGAGGGCCACTCTTGACCACCTGACATCCCAGAGAGGACTTCAATTACATCCAATCACAGATGCAAAAACAGATTTAAAGAGACAGTATCCTTTTTCTCTTGCTAAGGTGATGTTTTTACTAAGTCTTTAATCCCCTATGTAACATCACGTTATTATTACTCAAGATAACAATGTCTAGTTTGGACTGTTAACCTAAAATATTTGAATGAACATTTCACCATTACTAAATACTATAGGCTACATCTAGTATACAGAGTCTGGAAATGACAACAAGATCAAGAAGTCTTTCTAGTCGGAAAATAAGAGCTCATATTCCTGTAATAAAAATACACTATTAAATCTGTAAGTATACATTTTTCCTTTGATAAAAACAACTTGCAATACTGCTATGCATAAAATGGTATCTTGTTCTATGTTCTTGTCAATTTCACAAATTGAGAAGGCAGGCACACTGCAGCAAAAAGCAAGGCAGAAAGGGTAATACTAACTTCTCTTAGAGACAGACCAAAGAGCCAAACATGATATTTCATGCTAGCACTGGCAAGGAAAAAAATCAAGCTCCGTCTCAGCTCCATAATCAAAATGAACCTCGCAAAAGAAATACTGTCTCTTTAAGATTACGTGAAGTAAGTACATGTCCAGAAACACAGTGCAAAGCCCAGTGAGGTGCTCAAACTGCTCGGCCTGCTACACTTTAAGAACAGGATAGTCCTAGTGCTCTCCACGAACAACAATATTGGATAGATAAGGGTGAAAAGGAAATGTGGAGCAGCCATTGCAGTAGTGTAAAAGCTTCTTCGGAATGTATCAATGTTAAACTGGGCAACACTCGATCAGTAGTAGCCTAACTGTTTTGCTGCAGCTCAATGAACTATAGTTCAAACACATAGTTTGACTTTCTGAGCACAGAGAGGCCTGTTTCAGTTAAAACATGACTGGAAGAGGAACTGAAATAAGGCAATGTTTACATGAGTTATTCTGGTCAAACACGATCAGTCCAGCAATGATCAGTTCCTTGGATTAAATGATATGATGGTATCCACATGACCATTTCTTTAGTGGACTATTAACTGATATGTCAAAAGCTTGGAAACAACTGCCAGCTATAGAAACAGGTCAAAGACCCGGTGAGCTTGTGGAACTTTCTCAACCCTCAGAAAACAGCCTGAGCTTTGAAAAAGAGCTTGAAAAATGAAAATAACAAAAGTTGCAAGGCTTTCTTGAGACAACAATTACTTGCTGTCTAAGAAACGGTCTTTGTGACTGATGTGAATCATGAACCTGTGATCTGGAAGGTGAGATGCTCGATGAATAAGTGATGAGCACTGGAGAAGAAGAGAGGACGCACTGACATGGACACGACCTGACTGTTATGGAACTGGGTCATTTCTCAAATTCATCAAAGGACCCAACAACAGCTAAGTCTTGTATTTTAGAAAAACGTGACTGCATCTTTGACGGAAGTGAGCCTGGTGACAAAGAACCACCATGCTATCATTGGTACCATCTCATAACTAGAGGGCAATTTGATCTAAATAATACTGTACGGCTAGTCTGAAAATACTGCTGAGTATGATAATAACTGAGACATGTTGACACAAAGGGACAATGTTGCTCTACTTCAAAATAGTTTGCTCTTGTTGCTGCATGCAAAACATTCAGCAAATTATACTGTTTGGTATGATTTCAGAACAAACTAATTGTTGACAGTTACAAAATGAAAGATGGCTTCGAGATGACATCTTTGGTAAACTGCGGCCATTTCTGTGAATCCATTGATTACAATAAATTAAGATTTTCTCCCGTGACGGATCGTCACTGTAACACATTATTGTACTTCAAGTTAACCTTCCTGTTTGCATTAATCAACATGTCAACAACACACGCAAGCGCGCACACACACGCGCGCACACGCACGCACGCACGCACGCACGCACACACACACACACACACACACACACACACACACACACACACACACACACACAAAACAAACAAACACACACAAACACACACACACACACACACACACGCACAAGTCTGTGCAGATGGGGAGATGGGGTTACATTGAGGAGAAGTATGTTGTGTGCAACTGTAGTTGAGACACAACAAACAGGGAGCTCACACAGACAGCGGCAGGGGACCTCGTCTGCCAACACATCAAAACCAGGCACTCATTTGTAAATAAATAGAGACATTGGCTAGGACCTCTGTCATTAAAATGAGGGGGGACAGTATGGAGAGAAAGGAAGGGAAGAAGGATTTAAATAAATAATAAATAAATAAACAAATAAATAAATAAATATGTTGAGATGAATGATGAAATGTAGTATGAAAGATGTGATGCAAACCTAACATCTAATCTGATATATAATTCATATAGTGTTATATTTGTCTTGAGTATTTAAACATATTCAATTCAATTGGGACCTCATTATCTGCCCCTTTGACCCGTTGTTTGGTAATCACATGTGGGCACTGATGAGGAGAGGCCACTGATGGCCTTGAAATGACAAGTGTGTGTGACCCAGACACGGCCTCACCACAGCAAACGCACTAGTTCCTCACCTGTAGCGGGGGGCTGGTGGGCTGAGAGACCCGGCAAATCCAGAGAGCTGTCCGACATCACATGCTTCAGGTCTCCACCCATGTCTGAGAGCTTCATGTCCAGCTGCACTGAGAGTGCATCCTCTGAGTCGTCTTTTCCCACACTGCTGCCCCCGATGGATGGGAGGTCGAGGGACTTAACAGAGGCAGAGTCCTCCTTGCCCTGTTTGAATGCAGACACCTTATCCACCAGTGTCTTTTCTGAGGCACCGAGTGCTGTGCAGAACTTTGACGACTGAAAATCGGCAAAGTCATCTGTGTCACTCTTGAGAGAAGAGAAGGAGCCACCGCCACTCTCCTTGGTGTCATCGTAGGTTAGGCCTCCTTCAAGAGACAGTTGTTTGAATACATCATACTTGTCTGAGCTATGCTGAGGCCGCTGCTGAGTGGAGGTCTCTCCTTGTACCCCCACGCTGCTCTCACCTTTAGGTTCTCCACCAGAACTTCCAAATGCCATGAAATCTGCAAAGTCGTCCGGCGGCGCTGTCGCAGCTCCTCCTGCTACTGAAGCTTGAGCAAGAGAGGAGGTGCCAAACAGGGCAAAGTCACCAAAATCATCGGCCCCTCCTCCCTGGGGCTTTGCTCCACCTGGTAGGAGCACTAGAGAGGGGGGCACAGATACAGACGGGAAGGTGCTAGTAGGTTTTGTTTCAGCAGGAGCAGGAACAGGGGGAGTTATTGAGGAGAAAAGGTCCAGGTCTGCCATGTTGAGAGTTTTTTTGGGCTGAGAAAGAGATACTGCTGTCTGTTGCTGCTGTTGTGGTAGGTGTTGTAGAGACTGAGAGTTGGGGAAAGCAGAAGGGAAAGCCGGCTGGAAGATCTTGGCCTGTTCTGGGTCTAGTGGAGAGATGCTGTCGGCAGTTTTAAAGTCTGTGAAGCCATCATCTGTGCTGACAGACTTGAAATCTGCGAATCCTTCCCCTGCAAACCGGAGAACAAAGATCATTAAGATCAAGACAGAGAGACAAAATGGAATGTAGAAGAAAACGTCTCTGCTGCCAGTAAAGACTCTGCCATCTTATGATCCTATGAGAAAGCAAGCAGGTGAATAAGTTATGATTGCACTGTGATGTTCATGGACAATTACTAGTTCTCTGACGAACCCCTGGGCTCCCTGGGCCACAGAGAACAGCACCCATCACTTCAAAGACAACGCCACATCATCCACATAGAAACACATCCCCACTACCATGCAATGAGCTGCCCAACATTGGAAAGGATCTGAAAAAGGCCATTAGTCTAAAAAATATCCATCTTAACAAGTATTTCTGCACATTTCAAAATTCTTTTACATTACTTACGTATCTAGTACTGTGACAGCGTTTTCGTTTTTGATTTTTATAAGCAGTGCAGAAAAAGTAAAATACATTGGATCGATTGGGAACATCTGCCTGGCTGTCTGTGCTAATAACAAAACTCTAGATGATATTTGATTTCAGTTCAGGGTCCTCTGAGGCAAGTCCTTTAAACATGACAGAATTGGACCATTTCTCCTAATACTGATTTGGTATATTAATACGCAGGAGTGTAAATCAGGTGTAAACTTCACAGTTTAGCTTTGTGACTGAAGGTCAATGATTAGCTAAAGCATCGGAGCACATGATAAGGTGTGCTGAAGCAGACATGTGACTGCCTGATATGTTCAACACAAATAGATATTTTTAGATTTGTACATGAAGAGTCTTACAAGATTAGTAGATTTTTTTACCTTGTCGTTTGAAGAAGGATTTAACAGAAAGTGGAATTACTTGTTAAGATGGGTATTTATGCATAAAAACATTCTACACAGTTGCTTCACAAACTTCAGCAGCAGTTACATATTGAAAAGGATATTTTTGGTCTGATATAACTGCGTGTGTGAAACACAACATTGTTCTGAACCATTCAAAAATAGCCTGAATGCACTCGTGTTCAGTGGTTGGGAATCCACTGTGGTGTATTATAGGCAATGACTAAAATAGAGAATCTGCTCACACTGCTGGTGCACGGTGGAAAAGAGATAACTAATGGGCTCATTAAGGAGCTGAAGCCTGACAATGCCAAGGAAAGGTCACCGCAAAGCATGACTTACTGGAGTTGTAAAAGTTGTCCCCATTGGAAACTGTTCTAATGAAACATGGATGGGAAACAAACTGGGATGAACAGGTTTGCAAAACAAGGTGGATTATAAAAATGGCACAATGGCATTATGACACAGTTGTGACCTTATAGCTGTTATTCAGTTTTAATGCAATGTTGAGTTACAAGGACTCACGCTCTACTCTTTACTTATTTCAGCCAAATTGACAACAAGGATTGGTTCTTTAAAGAGGAAGTGACACTGTTTTTGAATTTGTTGCCTGCATGACCGTCTCACAACTAACTATGTTCCTCTGTCACTTGGCGAAGAGGCTTAAGACGATTTGGTTTAGGAAGAAGACGGTGACAAGAACAATGGGAACAGACTTCAAAGTTTACAGAGAATGGCAACGTTTCTTACCGACTGGTTTCTTGTCAGCTGGTTTCTCCAGTTGTCTAAACACACTGTATTTGTCTCCGATATCTGGATGGAAAACATAAAGAGGTCAAATAACAAAAGATACATCACCAGTATAAGGCAGGCAAATATGAAATGAAAACAGTTTGGTAAGGAAATCCAGTAGAAAACATACGAAATACCTATTAATAAATATCCTCTATCCATAAGATCCTTGATAAAGCTGCTCTGGATAAAGTTTCGTACTGTCAGGGATTTTTTTAAGAAATAAGAATCTGTATTGCGTTGATAGAAAGTGAGAATCTGAGGAGAGGTAGTTGCAGGCAGTCAGTTCTATCATGGTGAAATGTGTGAAGCGATGTCTGATGGTCTCACTCTGTTTTCAATCAATCATTGACAGTTATCCAGCCAGACGGTGAAGAACGTCGTTCTCTGTGTGTGTTGGTTTTGACCGTCTGAAGATAATCGTTTCTACATCGCTACCCTACTTTTACCCAGAGATGCTTTAATCTAAAAAATCAATCATAATCAATAGAGAGCACAGAAACAGACCACAGTTGGGTGAAGGAGGTACCTGAGGGAGGGGCTGCAGGCTCTGCTGGCTGATCCACAGACAGCTGCTTGAACACGGCATACTTATCAGAGGATGTGACGGAGGCAGAGGAGGAACCAGACACTGGAGTCAGCATGGCAGGTGCACTGCATGGACACAGTAGGTATAGTAAGACATCAGGTACAGTCAGGTTCAATAGGAGATAGTAGTAGTTAGATATAGTCTGATTCAACAATGGTGCAGACAAAATAGATATATGAGCAAGGATTAAATCACACTTGCAAGCAGTGTTAAAAACTTTATTTGTCTACCATTAAACACAGTACAGTACATGTATACAACAACCTTTTCCATGTGACTTTTGGTCCGATCCGTTCAGTGTTTGGGATTCTGTTGTCATGACTTTTGCAAAAGATGTCCCTCATATATTAAACTGTACCATTATTTTCGCCATGGAACTTCCAATTGAGCATAGAAGACCTTTTGTGTAGTTCTGCTGCCTCTTACTTCCAATAGCATTCAGCCTTCTGAAAAACTTTACTGAATTTCCGCTATACCAATTTAGTTACAAATCTGAAGTCCTTTTCAGGAAGTGGTAACAGAGGTAAATATAAGCAAACATTGTTTAAATGAAAGTTCTTCCCATAGCACAAAACCGCGTTCTATTACATTGAATTAGAACCTCTGAATTGTCCTTACATTGCTGAAACAGTCTAAACTGGGTGTTTTCAGGGGAAATGTATAAGGGAATTATAAAAGTCCACTTCCACTTCTCTGCTAGATAATTTGGTCTGCCTGGTCAGTCTTTCAAAGCATAATTACCTTTCAGCTTCCTCTCAAAGAAAAGACAGTCTCTCCACATGGACTTGGAAAGTAATATGAATAAATGAGCTTATCTACTGTCCACTGAAATGAATTCATTAAGAGATGACCCAAACTCATTGTTATTCTGGTAAGGTTATTACAAGATATTAAGAGTGTCTGACTGTAGTTTCCAAGATTGACTATGCAAGGCACAAACATGCACAGGATGCAGAATTACTGCACTACAAATAACCTGTTAGGACTAGATATGAGACCCTCATCACTGCAAACAGCATTTCCTCAGAAAAGTAGAAGTAGTCAGAAAGTGAAATTAAGGCCACTTAGAGATATATATCATGTAGACTGGAATCAAAATCACATGTCTGTCGATTACAGTTTCCCTTCACTGTCTCTCCTCTGCACTCACATTCATTACCTGTTTTGGTGTTGAGATGCTATGGTGGTGGGGAAATTTGCACTTGTCTCCCCACGGAACTCAGAGAAAGCCTGGTCTCCGGCTCCTGCCTTCGGAGCCTCCTGGAAGTCCTGGAAATCATCTTCGTCAGCTTTGGTCCCCTAAGGTGAGTCAGTGAGTTAATAAGTGAGATGTTAAGATCACGAGAGGAAAAGACAGAGACAGACTTATGTTGAATTACCTGGGCAGGAGGGAAACTGGCAATGAAGTTGGTGTTTGCGGGAGCTTGAGGTGCTGCAGATGTCATTGCCATCACTGGTTGTGAGGGTGTGGGCATGGCCATTGAGACTTGGGGATGGGTCATCATGGGCTGCTGGTGATGGGGCATGACAGGAGCCATGGCCATGGCGAGGGCAGGAAGGTTGGGCATTGGTGGAGAGGGAAACTGACTGAGGATTTCCACATTCATAGCTGGGAGGCCACTCTGAAACAAAGCAAAGACATTTAAGGATAACGCTGGTCCACACATAAAATAAAAAGGTTTTAGTATTTAATTAAATAATGTTTTTGGATTATATAAAGGGATCTTATAAGGATATTATTATGATATAACATACATGTTACACTTTGTCTAATATTCCAATGTTTCGCTCCCCGGCTCCTTCGTAGGCCATTTGGAAGTGTCCTTGAGCAAGTCACTAAACGCCTAACCACTCCTGATGAGCAGGTTGGAACCTTGCACTGCAGCCTCAAACATCAGAGTGGGATTGGTTGGATGTGAATGCGATGTAAAGCACTTTACCAAGGCACATGTCAAATCACTGACACATTGTGAATGGCAATCGAATTATGAAATATCACGGCACGGTTGTTAGTCTGAAGTTATTTTATCTGCTGCGATTATATATTCACCCAGCTTGGAAAAAAGACCCATGCTGTCATATAAATTATTCAGTAAAGTCGAATCCTATTTGAGTCACTGGCAAAGAATCTTTTCACATCACAAAAAAATGCACCCTGCGCTTGTGTTTTAAGATTCTTGAAGATTTACATCAGCAAAGTTGTTTTATTATTCCTCGCATGGGAGTGGTGGCATTCACTGCTTCGTGAGCTGCCTGCAGATGTGCATCCTCCCCTGGATTGTGCTGACAGACCCGAGGCTGAGGATGATAAGAAGCCTGCCATACAGGTTTGACTGGGACCGAGCCATTTATTCAGCTTACAATGTGCCACAAGCCCTGGGCGGATTCAAAGTACTGGCTCTCTCTCTCCGTTTCCAGATAAGCTCGTTTAGCTTTAGTGTGGATTTTATGGTGAGCAATGAGGGATGATTAGTGAAGTCCTTCTAAATGGATAATTTGTGTTGATGCCACCGTTTACCTGCGCCACAGCAATTAGGGCGAGTACAGTGTAGAGCTCCTCCTTGGTCAGCATGCCAGGTGTTGTGCGGTTGGCTGAGGCCCAGATTTGCCCCAGTGCTTCCCTGGGTAGACCTGATGACATCAACAGTGGGTAGAGCTTGGCTGTGTCTATCCCTGCCGGAGTCATGGTGAACTCAAGAACCTTCTTGAACATTTCTATGGTCATAAAAACAAGAAACGAAAAGATTCATGTACACTAGAAGATAAACTAAATAATTAAATACATAATTAAACGTGAAGTCATGACAGTGTTCACTTTAGTTTGGATCAGAATAATGTCCCTACTTGTGTGTATATGTTTACCTGGGATAAGGCTGTCATTGTAAACCCAGGCTGGCAGCATGGGCTGGATGTGCTCTTGTTGTGGGTACACACCGACACCCGCTGTCACAAGCAGGGAGAAACACAAACACACACACATAGAAAAAGCCTTGTCAAGGAATTTGATTTGCCAAGCCTATTGGCAGCTGAGCCCCGCTGGTATCCAACTCATCACAATCAAACAAGTGATTGTAAGGCTCATTGCAAAGGTAACGCTCCTTTGCACTGAATCAGAAGTGTCCTACCACGCCATACATCATTAATCAGTCTGTGAGCTTCAAGAGGAGGGGGTAATTGGTTTGACATGTAAGAAAATATAGCTTAAACTCATATTCTATTGCATTTTTTTTCTACAAACAAAACACATTTGAAAACAGAACTATAGCATGCTTGAGTCGCAACACTGTCTGTGATGAGCCTCTATACATCCCCTGATGACACAGAGGACAGACACCAAGAAATAACAGTACAGAAGAAGTATCAGCGTGGCATGCACGATCAGCCTTGGATTACGTTTGGGTCTGATGGCACCAACCAGTTCATCACTTGTGAGCAAAGCAGTCAACATGCACCAGAGGTCGTTCTCTGCGAGGGAGTGGCAGTAGAAAGGAACATATGAGAGCTTATTCAGTCAAAGGGTATTCCCCAGGACCTCACAGACAGACAAACAGAGTCCATTTCCATATTGTGTGCAAAAGAGTGCCAAAGCACTTCAAGGAGATCTGAACTGAATCAATGGGGGTATAAAGCAGGCTGAAATAAGAGCAGAGGCTTGGCTTAGAGGAAGTGTACAGACAGCAGGCTGGTCACTTGACAGACACGGCCACACCACAATCATCTCAAAGAAGAACGTGCGATACCCAGTTCTGAGTCCGGTTTAACCCAATTATTGCACAGAGAAATATAAGAGATTCAGCTGCTGTAAGAAGTAAATAGTAATTATGTCAGGGTTAAAAAGAAAGTGGAAATAGTCACCAGGACAGAAAGAGATTGTCCTGCCTGGAGGGTGTGTTAATACTGCAGCAAAGCAAGGGGAGACGAGGAATCTGTGAAAGTCTAATAAACAGCACTTGTCTCACCACTGTCACTACTGGTTTGAGGGGATGAGTCAGCAGCTGATGGGGGCATGCTGGGTGCTGACACCGGGGCCACAGGTAGCCTGTCTGCAGTGAAGACAGAACTCAAGTTTCCAGGGGTGGCGGCCCAATTCCTCGCTTTATTGCTGGGCTGAAACTGGGCTGAAACTCTAGCTCTAGGTCCCATTTCAGCCAAACTCGGCCTGGACTTAAAGCTACACTGAGCCATTTTATCAGCCATTAGATCACATGAGGAGAATAGCTTCTCTTCCAAGGACGGGCCTAGAGGGGTGAATGAGGAACAAGCTTCTTGATAAAGCACTAGATATACACAGAATGCAACTTTCTTGTTTTCTTTCATATTATTATTATTTACTCTATTATTACAATTGCTATAATGTTTAGTTTGTCTATATTTAGTTTATTGACATACAATATGCTTTTCTTGCTATGCATAAGTGTGAGAATGAGGGTACTTGTCCTGAATAATCAGACTTTACTTCTGAAGACCAATTCACACATTAAACTCCTCACAGTAGCTGAACAAGGCTTTTGATAGAGGGCTAGCTGTTACATTTCTCTGGGCAGAAGCTGATCTCTCTATCCTGTCACTCATAGTCGCGAGACTGACAGCTGTCACAGAGCAGCTGCTCAACCAAGAGGTTGGACGACAGATGACACATGAGCTGTTATCAGTGCACTGACCATGAACAGATTCTGTATTAAGGGTGGATGCAGCTACAAAATGTGTGAAACTCCCTTAACAAGACATTTATATATTCCCCTAATGATAAAGCAAGTTAATTTTCAAGCCGGTTAAACATACTTGTTGCTTGTTGAATTTGTTTTGTCTGCTAGCTTTAAAGGTTCAGGTCATGAGACCACATGCATGCAATCACAGTGTAACAACAGGCCAAAACCAACTGAAAATCTGGAGGTACCATTGAGAAGTGTAAACAGTTGACTCTAAATTATGAGGATGGAAGGGGAGGTCTTGACAAAGCAAAGGTGAGTTACCTTGAAATGTAGATTGGGAGCTTGTGTTGACAGCAGAATTTTGGGTGGCAGTGGGAATGGACGTAGATGAAGGGAGGGACTGAGGGACGGAGGGGGAGGAACAGGAAGAAGGTTGGACTTGGGCCTGAGAGGAAAGTTGGATGTTTGTGGAAGCGAATGCATTTACAGGACCCTGAACAAAGTCACTAAAATCCTCGTCGTCCTCAGTGAAACCTGTCTTGGGGGAAGAAGGCTGGACATGGGCCTGAGAGGAGAGGCCAAAGGTGGAAGAAGAGGAGGAGGAGGTAGGGAAGGAGCCAGGGGCATCTACAGGCCCCTGAAAGTCACTAAATTCATCATTGTCCTCAGACAAAGGTAGGGGGAGGGAGTGAGTGGAGACAGACGGGTGTGATGGCGATGAGTCTGCAAGAATGAAGAAATAATGATGATGGCACAACACATGACAAACACAACAATACAGAAATAATTAAGGGCTGCATCTTGCAATGAAGAGATAAAGACTATTTTGTGCAAACCAGGAATTGTAGAACTGAAAGAACGAGTCAACTGCCTCAACACAGCATTTTAGTTATATTGAGATTCAATTAAATGCTATTAACTTGAACTACTGATAATCTGTTTTCAAAACTGCTTAAATTGCAGTGGTATTACAGCTTATGTTTGTGAAATGAATGCCCACAATTTTCTGAAATGCACAATAATAAGTTACGTGGGGGAATTCTAAGACTAAATACTAATTCTAAGAAGAAATAAAAAGTGAACACTGTACAGTAAAACAGGTGCAGCTTTGAACACAGAGATATAAAGTAAGACTTTAGGTTAAGGAGAGCATAATGACAACACTGACAGTGTACTGATGAGGTGAAAGAAAATAATAGGACAAAAGGAAATGTGATTTCAAATGTGTGTTGTACATAATATGCCGAGAGATAGAAATCCCCCAATTAGGCTTGTGTGGCTGCTAGCTGGGCAGTCATCATGCTAACCTGCTGCTAATTCAGTTATTACACCCAGAGGAGAAACAGAGAGCCGATCTGCTGAGGAAGATTCACAAGGAACAATCCATCTACTACCAACTAAATGTGTTTATGTGACGGTACCTGGCTTTTTTGTCTGCGATGATGGGGTTGGGTGCATCTTTGCATCTCTGCTGAAACCATCAAGGTTGCCTTTAATGGCCTCCAAGGCATCATCCCGGCTCTTCTCCCCTGTCTGAGTACACAACGACAGAGAGCTCAAGGACCAACAGGTCGTAAAGATGATAGACTAGATGTACAGGAAGTGGAGAGACGCACCTTGGGTTTAACACTACTGAGCAGCCTCAGCTTCTGTTTCTGTTCCTCAAATTGTCTTCTTTTCCTGTCTTCCTCAAGCATCTTCTGCTGCTGCTCCAGACGTTTTCTAAAAGGTATAGAGAATAATATGAAGAGTTACATGAGGAGTAATACTTTCAAAATAGATCAGGAGCATCTAAGCAAGTGGAGAATGAAAAGGTTAACATGAAAAGGAATGTAGTCATGTAGAATCATGTCAGAGGCAAAAAATATACTGTGACATATACTGATGTCCGTGTAAAGATTTCTTACTGGTGCTCTTCAGCCATTTGTTTCTGCATGTCTGCAGTAAACTGGGGTCCAGCAGGTCTCATACCCATAAACTGTGGCTGGCCCATGAACTGCATCCCGGGGGTCTGCATCCCAATAGCCATCCCACCCTGTAAGTCACAATGACAGTATAGTGCAGTACAGGAATCTCATTAGTATTCTGACAGTAAAACTCCTTTCAATTGATATCAAATGCTCTCACTGATGGAAGCGCAGGCTATGAATTAAAGTTTTATCTGTGTCTGTCCACCTGATGAATGTAAGTCCAATAATTACACACCTTTGAATTGTATTTATATACTCTTGAGGAAAATATCTGTGTTTTTTGTTGCTAAATGCTCCAATGTTTTCCCTGGAAAGTGCTATGAAAAATATTGGTTATAGCCGCTTATAGGAAATACTGATTGAATCTTCCCAATGTGAAAACAAACTGACCTGCATAGGCATGGCACCTGGAGGCATCTGTCCGCCAAAGTTCATTCCCATCATACTCTGCATGTTAGGCTGCAGAACCTGAACCATTGGGAAGCCCTGCTGTTGTTGCTGCTGTTGTTGCTGCATGGGTACCATGCCTGCAGAAAAAACACACACAAGCAGGGTTAAGATGAACTCTAGAGATGGTGCACAATGGATAATCAAATACACTTTGAGGCTTGAAAGGTCCAAAAAATTCAAAGCATGGTGAGGAAATGCTAATACAAGTTGGAGTCTCAAGAGTCTGAACATGATTCAGTAATGCAAAACAATTTTCTTGACAGGTGGCAAAAGACACGGGTTCAGCAAAACCAAATCTGTTTTTTTCTGGTGACTACTTTGACAACTTGGAGCAAAAAAACAGGAGCAAGGAAAATAGGAAACGTGCATGTTTGTTTTCACAGATGCTGAGTAAGCTGAGCAGCCAGCGCAGTGTTTACATATTTCCAGCTACAAGTACATCATATCATCTGTGTTAGTGTCATCAGTGACAGTTACATACCAAGCCTAAAAATCTTTTCAAGAGAATTTGTATTTACTTATTTTAAAATAAGTATTCAGTTGTTTTCATTAATTCTAATTGAACAGAAATTAAAAAGCTTTAGAAGCCAAGAAATACCAAACCTTGGAAACATATTCGGAAAGCATGATTCCGTATCTCATTGTTTGCATAAACAGAGTATAAGCATCACAGTCGGTTAGATTCCAATTACGCTGAGAACTAATAATCCTTCTGGTAGACTATAGTCTGATGGTGACGTAACGGTGACTCACCTTGTGGAGGTCCCAAGCCCCCTCCGACCGGATAAATATAACTACAGGAAAAAGGAAAAACAGGTCATGAGATTTAAACAAAGACTTAAGTAAATTGATGACATGATAACATACGTAATCTAAGTTACTCGGCTAGGAAATTCCTATTTGAATTCATGGTGGGAGTCCAGGAACAGCATCGTGTCAAAAGTCAGGACTACATCACTGTACCTTTTCCTCACTTAGTGCATGTGAGACAATACTTAATTATCATATGCTGATACACATTGAAAAATCAATGAAATTATAGCTAAAAAGTGTTAGTATGAGTTAATGGATATTATTCAATATAACACAAATGTATGAGGTAAACAACTTGAATAATGTGATAATGTCAATATTTATAAAATGAAAAACAGTCAGTTTCTTAAAGACTTCTATACGATCAAACTTCTTCTGCAACCAGTGTAGGCTTTATCTACTGCTTCTATACAGTCTATGGTAGCACCACATCTGCTATGTCACTCTATCACAGTCTATTCCACACCAACAGGCTATATCAGCGCCGAAAGCTTTCACTACAAGCACCATATCCAACAGGTAAACATTGAAAACTATTTAACATGTTTTTGTTGTTGTTCTGAAAGGCATTTCTGACATTGGCATCTCTAAAAAAAACTGCAGTTGTAGCATGGGCTGCGTGATGAGCCTTGTTCTAAGAAGCAAATATTATTTTCACAAAGACCAAGCTCAGGATGTATTTTCAGATGCTAATCCCTTGAAATGTTGACACGGATGCCAAGCGGCAGCAACATTGTTGTTATAATCAAGTGAAGACACATCATAGACATGCTGAAGGGGACTTGGACTCAGAATCTTTGTTTGTGCTGGGAAACGGGCCCCAAGACATACAACGCTCTACAACTTGGCCAGTCGCTCCCTCAGCAGAGCCAGCACACACAGGCCTTCAGCTATTTGTCAAATAACTTATTACAACTCAATTCTTCCAGGCAGACCTGCTAACAGAGAGACAAATAGAAGAGCCAGCAAAGCTTCCTGCTACCCAGAGCATTGCTTATCGGAAGAATGAATGGCATTGCAATGATGTTAATGTCAGAAATGTCACAACAAAAGAGAGAGAGGGAACTCAGAACAAGGTAGTTCAAATATTTCCTGACACAATTACGAATCTCTGATGGCATATAAGAAACATATTGGATTTTAAACTACAAAAATTTTTGGAGCTCAGTGCATGTTTTAAACTATAGTCACTTATTGTACACAAGTGATGCAATTAACTGGTTTAACCTACAATCAGTGTATTAATCTATGAATTATATATTATTGTAACTCTTTTTTATTTCAACCGTACAGCTCCAAAATGACTAGATATGCAAATAGAAAATGGTCATCGTGAATTTATGAAGTAATAATATATATATATATATATATATATATATATATATATATATATATATATATATATATATATATATATATATATATATATATATATATATATATATATATATATATATATATATATATATATAATACAATCATATATCGAACGAGATGAAAACCATTATAGAATTTTAATGTCTAAATTATAATGATCTATTGACAATGAATGGAGGCCATTCAGACAGTATCTGTTTCTGTTTTACATAAAAACATTTAACCTATAAGCAAAGAAAATATCCCATCATCTGTGATGATGCTTCACTTGGAGGGTAACAGATTCTCAAAGCGACTGCCTGCAAGATTTGCAGCTTACAAAGCTTTTACACGAGCACTATAGCTCTGCTGCCCACCAACGCCACAGCAAATAAGAGGTCACAGTTGAGCAGATTATCATCGACAGAGATAAGCAGTGAAAGCAGCTGTGGACGTCAGGCAGACCAATGCCTTGTAAGAGGCCTATAATCATCCGCTAGCTATCATTAAACTGTTTTGAAAGCTGCGAGACAGAAGGCAGGACCAGGAGATTCAGTCAATCATCACAGAGGAGGCTGGAACAGAAACCATTCAGCTTATACTGAAACTGCTCTTAGGAATATACAAGTAGAGCGTTCCCTTAGAGGGAAATACAAACTGACTGGTTACATTAAAAACTTTATGACTATCACTGAATCCGTTATTTCTCATCAATAAGATGCCTGTTATTAATTTACATTTCATTTGATCCAGATCAAGTGGTAAGAAACTGTATCTAGAGATCACATGAATCATTCTAGGGGATGAATATAGATCACATTAATCAACTACTGTTGGACACAAATGTCCCTGTTCTTGCTGCTGCCAAATACCCCAGTGGCAAAGAAAACTAATCTCTAAACAGTGTGACCTGATATGAATGACAACTCGGGTAAATTAAATGTATTCAATGATCCAAAATGTCTGAAAGAAATGAGTGTGCATATTATATTTCCAGTCACCGGTTGCAAAGCGCACCCCGCAATTAAATCTAGGACCTGTAGGATAAGAAGAATATGTAACATTCATGAGGTCATTTGTGCAAATCAACAGAACGAATGTTGAATCACATGCCCTGATGAAGACGGAGGAAATTGCACGGAGACATCGTCCCCAAATCTAATTGCTATCATGCATCTCTGTCACACTCTCCACGGGTAAAGTAAAGACACTGCAACTGTGATGTGACAGATTCGCTTCATTATAACAAGTAGGATCTTTATATTGCTATATTTACAGATGCATACAGCTATAACGGTTGCTACAGCATTCAAGAAGGTTTTGCACACTCCATTATTGTCTCAACTCCTGGTTTTCCACTCTGACTACAATTTATTCTGTTGATGTTGTGTTATCATGTCTGGTGCTGCACTGATATCATCCAAAACCTTTTCTTATCTTTACATTGATATTCTTCATAAGTTAACATAAGCAACATTAAAAAAACATTATAAAAGATGCAACAGGCTATACTATGGTAACTTAAGAGTTACTTATATATATCCCCAGTAAAAGTGAGGCATATTATTTTTATATTTTTTACAAAGGATAAATGTCACCAGCCAATACATAAAAGTGAGGCCTTATCAGCAGCAGTTGGAAAAAGCTACAGGCGAAATATGAATAATGTCCTTGTCTATTTGTGGATACAATAACTCGACAGACCAGAAAGGATTGTCTATTTTAAATATCATACAGCTTAGGGCACACTTGATAATTTCCCTCCACTATCAAATTCAACCAGAGATATTGAAAAACTAGCCAACACAGATAACTGTGTATGAGCTGATGGTATATATTGTTCAGTACAGGCAGACATGTCTGTCTGATAAATAAAGTACATTTTCCCACTTGACTCATTATGGGAAATTAAAGTTTAAAACTCTTTCCGTACAAATCCACAGAACGAAAGCTAAGAAAGCTGCCCGCCATTCATCAGCAGGACGTTAAGAAAGGTCAACAATTATCTGCAGGTCCTCACATTACACCTGCCTTCCTTGTGCTTTTTCCTATTGCGCTCACTCACCTACAGCCAAAAGGGTTTCAGTTTCACCTGTGGTATCAATGTCACCTGGCTGCTTTTTGCGAGCACATATTTATTATTCAAGTTGCTCAGGCTCAGCTAATGAAAGAAACATCTTCTCAGCAGACCATCATACCGCTTAATTAGGGTGTCTGCACAGCTCCAACGTATTTACAACTGCTTACCACCCGGGGGTCTGGAACAAACAGGTGTAACAGGACTGTAAGGAATTATTTATTACATACTAAGCTGAGGAGGCTGAAACACACCAAGCAGACTGTGCTAGACAAATCAGAAAATATCCTTTAATCCACTTAGCTTCACCTTCATTAGTAGCCAAGAGTGCGCATGTATGTTCCTAAATACCTCTAAAACACCAAATTATTGTCTTAGTCAAAGCTGATATATGTCCAGATATCCATGGATCCTTGTACATAGGCAATTTTGCCTGTGCTAACACACAATACACACATTTGCAGGTCTTTGCAATAAATAGCACGTCATATAACTGGATAGCAACAGTTCCAGGGATTATACTTCCAAGAGGAGATTATATGTACACATTATACTCATTATTGCATTATTGTTCCTGTCCTGGTGTGACAGGAAGCGGAAAAACTGACTGACGTTAGCTAACGTTGACGTTAGCTATGACAACCAGCCATCTCATCTCATCACCCTGCCTCCACCACAACAGCAGCCCGTATCGACGTCTTTTAGTTCCCTCTGGGTGAGAAGTGTTAGGCTAAGAGGCTGTCGGAGGCGGACAAAACACGAACAAATTACAATATCGAGAAGCATTAGATTTTAAAGGGCTAAAATACCTGCTGCCCCCACCAGATCCTGGCCGCAGCGCCATCTTGATTACAGCAGTCACCAATAGGAAGATGACGTCACTAGTGACGGGCCATCACCGTGTGTTGCCCTGGGTCGAGTCTCACAGGTTGACTCACCGTACGACGGTCATTAATTTTGGATTTGTTGAAATTAACTGAAATATAATTGCAGACTACAAGCCATGTGGACACATGCTTTCATTAATGTTCCTTCATTTAGCTGCAGCTATTTACACATTGCAGACATAGTGCTGGATGTTCCCAGTTTATTTATTTAAGATTATTTCTCTTGAGTTAAGAATATATTTGATCGGCAACCCCCTCTTTCACCAAACAATAAGGCACTTTACTATTTTGGTAAATACTTGCATTCGTGGCACTCCTTAGGTCCCCAATCAGGAACTGAAGTTATGTATGAAGATTAAGATGATTGGATAGATGCGGAATAAATTATGTCCAACATTCCCTAAACTCGGCATTTGCAAAGGCATTTTGGTCGATCATCTTGATTTTTCAAACAATCTACCAATTTTTCTATTCATTTTCTAGCACCCTTTCTCATATGCAATAGAAAATTGTATCTAAATCCCCAAGGTGTTAACACATTTTGATGTGGATATAGCCAAATCCAAAAGTAGCTGACATATTATTGTTTTTAGCATTTAGTATAAATTAATATACTATGTATGTTGATATACTACATGCTAATAAGCAAAACATCCAATTCAACAGGCATTTCTTCCCCCGATTTCTATTTTGTAGAGAACATTTGGCATACTATATGTGTGTATTAGGCAGTTATTAGGCAAATTATCATCTCTGTAGTAAGAAGAAGAATAAGGAAGTAGTGTCAGTTATCAAGGTCTGTAGCTATCACTGAAGGAACATGTCCTATATAACAATTCTGGGAATTTAGGGACATGAACTTTCCTGGCAACAATCGCTATGAACACACAAGGAAACAAAATCCCTTATCTTTTAGCTGCGGTACACGTATCTGCCAGCAGATGTCAGTGTTTAGCTAGTTCGCAGCTCCGGGCACGTAAACAAAACGAATACGCTGGCTTCTGCACGAACACAAAACGTGAGTCCTGTCTGACTGAGCATGTATTTTATGTTTCCTATAATTTTGATTAGTGCCTACTAGTTAACATTTTCCTCAAAGATTAGAGGGATGTATGGTTGTGTTCTGCACAAAGGAAAAATCTCTGTTCAGTTTACAGTTCCACAACCTCTTGAACTACATATTCCAGTAATCTCAATCTATATGGCTTTAATATCAACAAAATTATTTTCCAAACTGTATTATAATATTATATAATATGTATGACATTATTAAATACAGATTATGTTTCGGTCTATTGAAGCATTAAAACTTGGGATGGCAAATTTGGCTGCATTGGTGTATAAAAAAAAACAAAAAAACATTTGAAACATATAAGTTGTAAGACATTCATCATTAGAGTTGAGATTTAGATTTGCCTTAATTGGCTGGGCACTTTGTAAATCGATACATTTTGTAGACTGCCATATTTCATGAAACCTCTGTCTGTGACTGAATGGCCTGATCAACAATTTTACTGGATGCTTCAATTATTGAAGCCATTGTGTGCCATGACACAGTGATTCAGCTGGTGATTTCATTGTTACACCAGTGACAAAGTGGAGTAACGAGGAAAAGCCTCTCTGGCATTGTCTTATTGGGTGTTGTGAAAGATTTACAGCTTAATGGGAGTAGTGTAAGACACCGGGTGACAAGCCCCAGGACTATCCATCACCTGGTCTGCCCTCAGATTTATTCCACAGCAATGATTTAAAGTCCATATACATGACAGAGGAAACCATTTAGGCTTGAGGGTAACTAACAACTGATGTTTCAATTTGTTCTTAGAGAGTAAAAAAGTACAGCCTTTATGCAAATATTGAGGACCAGGCCAACAAAAAATAAACAGACTGAGAGCATTATGATGCTTATCTGATACTCGAGTGGGAGAATAAATATATGTTGATCTATTTTCTAATTTGAAAAAATAAATCAACCTTTTCAGTGCATTCATCTTCCTATATTCACTAATCCTTAAAGCCCAAATTTAATATGGAACTATATGATCAACAAATCAATAAAATAAAAGTATTATCATCCAATGCCAATTTTTGGAGCCTTTGTACTCAATGTTGTGCCCTGAACAGACTTGATATTTCATCATAATTAGATTTCTTGATGTGAGCAGGAAATACAGATTTACATATAAAACAGTCAGCTTAATAAATAGAACATGAATGATCTTCATGGTTAGTAAGACACATTCAGTCCTGATCACAAATCTATTGTGGAACAGGTTGCCTGGTGTTCACATACCCGAAGAAGTTTTAAATTTAAAGTTTTGTTGGTGATGTTGTTCGAGCTTATTTCACGTTTTGCTATTCTTATTCTGGATTGCTTCATTGAGACCGATTAAACAGACGATTAGGCCTCATCAGTCTCTTGTCCCCTCCTCTTCTCTGAATCCATTCACAGGTCTTGGAGATCAGAGTGGACTCCCTCCCTGCTGTGCGTGCCAGGTTTAGCTGGGGGCCGGTTGAGTATGTCACATCCCTCGAAAGTGGGACTGGCATGCAGCCCCCCAGCGAGGAGGTCCAGCGGAAAAGGTGAACATTAACCCGGACCCCATTCTTGGCATCCCACTCTTCCCCATAAATCATTACCCCGTCCACCATCAAGCCAGTGACAGCATCAGCATGACAACATCAGTCTGTCAGGATTCCTGTAAACTGGAGATCTTACAGTTATTCAGTCCCGTATGCAAATAGAATGAATGTAGACTCACTCTGACCCGAGCTGCTGAAAACAGACTTGCACAGACTTTATCACAGTCTGAGGTCCTGCAGCAGCAAATGAGAAGAGATCAAACCGTTGTTATTAGGATTTAAAAACATCTGATCCCTCTGCCTGAATTGCGGCTGGGTAAACAAAAACATCCTGTAAAATCGGTAATACAAATTTGTCTTTAACAAACGTTGCTTAAAGTCCACATAACCCTCTTTGAAATATTCAGAATTACACAATGTGTGTGTTGGGAGAAGTGAGTCAAAGTAACTTCAAGAGTGGAGAATTAGAGTAGTACAAGAATTATTATGTTGTACAGATGAATAGAAATATATGACTCACTAATTTGTACGATCCGGAAAACAAGATGGACTATTTCATTAGTCTCATTTACGGAATAATATAGTGCAGTCTCTGCTAAACTGATTATTAGAAATTAATATTGAACGTAAACGAATCTCATTTTGTTTACATTTTGCAGTAATGTTCGTATCATATACATTTGTGGAGTTCTGTAAATGCTGGCTGGCTCGACATTACCTTTACATGAAGACATTAATGATCTTAATTATATGTTATCTCACGTACAGTAAAGCATCTTGCATTCATGTTACAAAGAGTTTCACACAAGACCATGAAAGCATGAACACAAAATGCTACAATCATGTAATAATTCACAGTAGCACTCTGAACACGTCATATTTCACATGGTATCGGACTGAAAAAGTGAATAAATTCACTGAATTGAAGTGAATAAAATAATTGAAGACGGAAAGTCACTGTAGGTGGTACTGATATATGGTGAAGGGTACTGATTGTTGCCACGGAGGCCTGACTGATCTCCATGACTGTGCAGGAGCACAACAGAGGACTCCTTGATCAAGGCTTTTTGATGGAAGACTCCTGTCAGAGCCGAGCAGCTCCATACATGTGTATGTATTTCTCCATAAAAGGTTGGCGTAAACTCTGGTCGCAGTGACCAATTAGCCCTGGCAGAGAGTGGCCTCCTGACCCTTGACCCCTGCTGGGTAGTCTTATCCATTAACCCCTTGGGCCTCAGCTGGAGTTGATGTAGTGTCCTTTCTTCTGACACTGCTAAACACACGGCCACATTCACACTGCAGCTTCCACTTTCTGTCTCTTTGTCCGTCGCCTCTATTCGACCGCGTGTCAGCTCTCTCCTTGTGTTGACCTCTAGAGGCCTCGGCTGCACTGAACCTTCGGGTCCACTTCCATCAGTAATGTAGAAGTCGAACATATCACAAGTCATTGCACATTATAGATTAATAAGTGAAGTAAGTTAGTTTTCATGTGAATAAGCAGATGTCAGGGGACACAACTGTACTGATCAGATGACTGGAGGAACATTAGACTGAACAAAAAGTGACAAAAAAACATTTAATAATCAGCTTTACAAAGAGATTATGTCTGAAAGTAGTGGTTGTTAAAGACAGATACCTGAAATGACAAAATCACAAAAACTCAGTGCTAGTGTTCCTCCAGTTTACCTGTGCTGTTCAAGATCAGTGCGTAACTTGTCCAGCGATGTTGTCTGGCGTCAAAACCATAACTAAAATTGCTTCATGAACATGTTGACGATGCTGTTATGTTATGAGTTTAACTTACACATTAGCTTTCCTTAGCAAAGCTATCTTATGCATTAGCCTACCTTAGCTTAGCTACTGTAATGTGTTTTTATATTTTGGCTTGAGTGACAACTGCATATAACATAAATGTTTTTTTAGACATATGACAGTGAGCTGCGACTGTATGTTTTGTTTGTGTGTAAGCTTTTAATATCTTCTTGTATATTGCCTGGAACATTACACTGCTGCTATCCTTGTCAGGGCCGCCCTGAAAAAGGATATCGTCATAATGTGACCTTTGCTCTTGTTTCTGTTTCAGAGGTTTTTTTACATCCTCATAGCAAAACTGTGCTGAGCAGGTTGAGTGTGAGAACAAACAACTTCATGCATAAAAGGGACGAAGCAGTTTGCATCATGAACATAAATAAGTCCAGCTTGCCTGTATAGTGAGATATTACTGACGGCACCGTGGTTTGACTGGGAGCATTTGTACAGGGTTGCCTCACTTCAGGTGGTAAAGTTTTGCCCTGTCTGATTGGACAGTTGCAGCACAAAGCGAGATAGATACAGTACGTAATGGTGGTAAAACACTAAAGGTTAAAGGTTGTTAGGCCAGTTCAACTTTCCTTTTTACAGAGTTTACCTTCAGTTTAGTTGTTGAAAATACTGCTAATACTAATATAGGTCTGAAAAGTATGTCATAGTGATATCTTTTGATACTTGAATTAAGAGCTTGTGATTTATTGAAACAGTGACTTGGTGATCAAATACGATTATGAAATGAATTAATAGTATCTGAAACATTACCAGCTATAATTTAGTTATAATGACAATCTTTGACAAGGATCAGAATTATGTAAGTATTTGAGTTTGTAACTTAAAAAGTGGATTAAGCACAGAGGATATATCAGTTTAACACTATTAAAGTGTTAAAACATAAAAGCAAGTACATTATCAGACACGCACAGAAAGAATTTGACCACTAAATCATGTAATAATTGATTCATATTATCACTAATTTACAAGCACCTTTTTTAAACTGTTTGCAGTTAGAACATTTTTTTAGTTTAATGAATCCAGTTTGTATTTCAAACTCACAGCTGAATAAAATGTGATGCTTTGAGAGTTTTTTGTTGCATATCAGACTGTTAGCAGATGCACACAGGTCTCACAGTATTTCACTTTCTTTCAGAGAAAAGAAGCCAGAAGAGACATGCTCAGATCTTTGGAGGCTTCCCGGGTCTGCGAATCAAAGGCCTCATTCAAACCCAAATAGAGCAACATCAGTGGATTACAAGGATTTTCCCAGCAGGGCTCCAGGCTGCAGGTCACCACAGGGATAGAGGGGCATAGTTTTGGTATTGACTATGTTGCTGTTTTAAGAAAACTAAATGCTGATTCAAATGTATTACTTGAATTTTGCCAATTGATCTTCTGATACGACTTCTCTTTGAAGGTGCTACATGTAATAATTTTAATTTACACTCAAATTCACAACAGACGAATTGAGAAGAAATAGTAGATTTGATATTATTTCAAAAACGTCCATGTATTGTGCTGTAATTGCAACCGTTAAGTTAGCATACTAACCAACAAGCACAAACCATACACTGGAAAAATATTACAATTGGTGTCAATATATGGTTCTGCTGCGGCTGTTTTCTTGCTACTCTGGTTTTGCTTGAAAAAGTGAGCAAAGCAAGCTGAAATATAAACTACAGGCTGGTGCCACACACAAAGGTCAGAAGATAGCAGTGCTTTTCTTGAACAGCTCTCAGAGTTTCAGCAGTTTGGTCAAACTTTGCGTATTCTTTCTGACCGGTCGTTAGTTAGAAGTTAGTAGGCTTTTTTTTTAAGGCTGATGATATATTTATTTTGTATACGGCAAGTTGTAAATAGACTAAAATGATGATACGCTGCCCTCTTTAGTTTGGAGTGAGGTATAAATGAATTCAACAGTTAGACAATTCTTACACAAAGCACCTTAAAAAGATGGACCTTTTCCAGCCCTGCCTGCAGTGCGGCTCTGTGGATGATGATGTTGGTCTGTCCACCACTTTTTTCAAGTCTGAAGTAGCTCAGCATTTATTTGACGTTCAACATTCACATCTTTTCTCTCTTTTTAGCTGTGTTATCTGGTGTTTGAGTGTTTTCTTCTCACTCTTATCTAACCATCAACAGTAAATATAATTTCTAAAATAGTAGGACAAAATGAGCAAAATAATAATTCACTTCAGAAAAACACTTTACTTGAAGTATCAATATTTTTATCAGAAAGTATAAATAATGATTTATGATTGATTTCAATTTTATACAAAAATAATACATTAGGAGGAAAAGAAAATCATGTCCTGTCACACAAGTATGAGTGCCCTCTGATCAGATGGCAGGAGATGTACCTATAACAGTCACAGAGCAACCAACATAACAATAACAATGTATAATGACCTAATATTGAACATGAGACTGGATCTGCCACACCTCTGATATGCAATGTTTTTCAGGTGTTTGTCGATCAAAACACCCGATGTTCCAACTTTGGTCCACATCTCAAACTTTCCCACCAGTTTGCAGCTACACTGGGAATGTACAGTAATACTGTTAGTGCTGGTGTCTGTACCCTCAGCAACTGCTCCTCTCCCCAGTGTTCATGTCCCGGTGGATTCCTGTGTGATTAGAGTGGCCGTTCTCACAACATCTTTGATGTCTCCTTCGCAAAATTACCAGACTATGATGATTGTTTTGTTTCTGAATATTTGTCAATGTTTTTATTCACCCCGGGGGGTCTGCACCAGGATTTCTGATGAGGAGTATTTTGAACAATATTTGTCCTATTTGATGTCTCTTTACATTGTGGCAGGAAGCGAGAGAGGGAGGGGAGGGTGAGTCCCATTCCTGAAATTCACCTGAACCTGTGTGCAAACAACTGCAAGAGGTTTCCACTAAGGGGAAGGGCCACGTCTAAAGTGTGTGACTCATTTCTCCTCCCCTGAGGCAAGACGTGGTTTGTAGATATGGCAGGCTAGCTTTTGAGACATGGTGACAAATAGATGCCAAACCTAAACTACATTTAAACTACAATCCTTTGGCATATTTATCACTTCATCCGTCTGTCTATGTTATTTCACAGGCAGCTTTATCGACAGCAACTGCAGTTTGTAATCATGTTTGGTGCCTTCACTATTAGTGCATATTCATTTCCAGTCTCAAGAGTTCTGTGCAGAATCCAGTTATACAAAGCATTGCATACACCTATATTGCATAGTCCTTTGAAGATTGTCAGTCTTTTCAATCACAGTATACACAATGAACAAGTCGGAATGATGAATCCCTCTAGCGCCAAAAGGCGTTCTGAGTTGCAGAACACGAGTACAGTAAACCGAGGGAGAAAGACTAACATGGAAGACGTTCAGTAAGAATGTCAAATCGCTAATGCTTACACAAGATCAATACAGGGTTTGCAGGACAGGGTTATTGTGATTGTCACACAGTTCATGGCGATTTAAGTCCTGTTAGTGGGATATGATTTGTATAACCGTCAAAAAGGCATCCAGGAGTCGCCGTCATTCAGCCTTCACGTGAGGCGGATGACTGTCTCTGTTGGTTTTCAGTGTATTTTCATTTCCACCTTAAATCACAGTATAATCGTTGTCCAAAATCCTTTCCACTGCACCACATAGTTCATGAGTGGTTTTTGTTCCTTTGTCACGTCCCTAAAGGGATGACTGTCTCTTACAATTTTGAACAGGGGCGTGAAAATCGAATACTGTTTTCAAAGATTGTGTTAAAATCATACGTCCCGGTTGATCATTTGTGTGCTACAGAAGGAAATCCAGTCTCCTCACTTTCAAGCGCAGTGAGTTTTTTTCCTCATTCCCATTTTTCATTTTCACTGCCTTGCCCTTCGTCGTCACTCTTCTCATTTGTTGACTGACTCGTCATCCAGCACGCCATTGCCGGTTATTAGGAGTTGTCATGGTTACCGAGGTGATATGGTGGAAAAATGTGCTCCGGTTGCCGGGCACCGAGGAAGTCAGGTGGACACTCTCACCAAGCTTGAAGAGGACACTGAAAAAAAGATAGAGGGTACAAAATGTCAGACAAAGTAGGGCTGCATAAAACAATAGATACAATCTGTCCAATAACATGTGTATAACGTGCATCACATTCAAAACATCCTGAATGCAAATGAAACCTTTGTAAATACAACACCCCTGCCCCTTCATGTGCCACACCTGACCAAATAAATTCCTCACCCCTCTTCTTCTGACTCTGAAAAGCCCTGCTTTCTTAGATTGTTTGTTGAATTTATTTCTCGCTTGCCTCTCCAGGGGCAGAGGCAGCTGACCCTGGTGTGACGGCCAGCAAACAGCTTCACCTGATAAAGCTGACCTGCAGCTAAACCTGTGTCATTAGACGCTGGGCTGTGAGCAGAGGTGAGTCTCAGGTATAATGGAGGGTTCTTGGTAAACAACGAGTGTTATAAAGCCTGAGCATGCTGGTCATGTCGTGAGAAGAAGGCTGACCCGTCCAAATAATGCCCTGATAAGAAAATACCTCGGAGAGCCTGCCCACTAATTGCTTGCTAAATAAATGGGTTTGTGAAATACTAAACAATCAATGGTCTATACTCGGGCATAGTGCTGGAAAGTAATTTAACACACTTACAAATGTGCATTTTATGTTACTTTAAATATCATTATTTCAGAGGAAAAACAGTTACTTATATATTAACATATTAACATTTTACAGAAAAATATGTTATAAAACACAATGCATTGCAAGCCTTTACTATATATATATATATACCGTATATATAAATATACTCCTACACAGACAATACACCATGCTCTTAGTTTTCATCCCATCAACCCATCAGGCTGTCAGTAGCAGCGCAGCGGTACAAGCACTCTGCCTCAGCGTGGGAAATTGAGCGTGTGAAAGCACCGTGGACGACATTTCAGGCTAGAGCGATCACAGAGAGCAGGGAGAAGTAGGAAAGAGGAAGAGGTGTAATCACCAATAACAAAAAAAAAGAGTAAGAGAAACTTGCACCCCCACCCTGCCCATCTCCTCTCCAGCCTCACTGTTGCATGAACGAAAGTAGACGCACACAAGCCTGGAGAAGTTTGATTAACAGTGAGGCTCATTTCCTGATGGCAGACTCACACCAGGGATTGGAAAGCGAAAGGAGGGAACATTAATCAAGAGCTGTTCAGGTTGAAGGAGCAGGTGATTGATTTGACACTGTTTTAGAGGAAATAGAAATTCTGAGGAGTATACCATCCATATATCTGCCTTGTCTATTACTTTGGAGTAAAATGAAAGCAGTTCATCTAGTGCAACCCAACACCGAAGAACAAAAGCTTTGAAAAGTAAAAGAAGCACAGGCACAACTGGTTGAAATGATTTGATCTTTGTATCAATTTGGTGATTTTATTCTTTTAAACTAATGAGACTGAATTAATAAAATTGTATTTACCCAGGAGAGACCTCCAAGTTGCACCATCTTGTTTACTGTAGCGTCCTAATGTGACAGGAAATTAAACAAGTCAACACACAATCATAACACACATAATCTGGTTGTTAGTGTGTGCTTCCATTGTGTCTGTTTTCTCTTCGTCAGAATGAAAAGAAAGATTCTTTCATTTTAACATGCATTGAGTTTAATAACTTGCTGAAAGTACATAGGAAATGCTGCAAAGATCCATTTGCAAAATGCAGGAATAACTCTGCAGCAGCACTACACTTTGAACTTTGTTGCTCTTTCCAATGCAACATAATGATCTCAACATTACGTTTTAGGGTGAAATTTCCAATGAAAAGAAAGAAAAGGTCGTCTAACTGTGTCCTTTGTGATGTGACCAAAACTCACCGTTTTGCTTGCAGACATGGAGCTAAGGGTGCTGAGGCTGTTAGTGTCTGTGACCACCATGGCCGAGGGGAAACGTGACGGGTGGGAATATTGCGGGGGCTCCTGTTTGTGAGGATACACTGCAAAGGGAACAGAGACAGTTCGATTTTCACAGTTGTTTAGCAATTTAGAAAAATATAAATGAACCAAACATCAGGGTTGATAAGTGCAGCTCTGCAGCTTCTCAAATTACATTCTAGCCAAAGAAGGAATAATGTAGTGTTACTGACTGTGCGAGTGTGTGACTGTGGCCATGAATGGCTGCTGGCTCATGTGGCTGGGAGACTGCTGCATCAGGCTCTGCTGGTGGGGGCTGTGGAGCTGCTGAGAAAATTGCACCGGCTGCAGCGCTGCCAAGCTGCTCGCCACACTGTTGATCACTGGCACCGTCTGCGACTGCGATGTGTTTAAACCTGGTGGGACGCAAGCAGATCTCAGTCACTTCAGAGCAAAATAAAAAAACATTTCATGATAAAATAAAGTTGTGAATTTGATACATTTTCTGTGTTTGGTCAGACGACAGGAGGAGGACTTACTTTGTGCTATAGCCATGACTCCTGTGAGAGGCATGATGAGGTTCTGTGTCTGCTGATGGCTGTGATGGGAACTGTGGATGTTGGTAAGTGTGCTAACTGGGGGAAGTCCTCCACCTGAACCCGAGAGCTGGGAGAAGATGCAAAAATAGATAAGTATGACCACAACACCTTTCTTCTCCTCTAATATTCACACAAACTGAAATCCTCAAAATGACAAGAAGTGGAGAAACTCATTGGTAAATCTTAAAGTGAAACAAACAACAGACATTAATGTTGACTTAGTTCTGATTAATTTGTACAATCCTCTGTGTGTAACACAACTCACTCAATCAAATACTGATAAGAAACAAAAGGGGAAATATCATACTGAAAGTGTCTGCCTCAAAGACTGAGCATGTGTTTTTGCTACACATGTGCACATGTGTAGATTAACATGTATTTATATCTGCATGTTGGTTTATACACATTATCACATGCTTATTTGAAAAGTTGATTATACTGTACAGAACAACACAACTGTCCATGCATTTGCAGTACAATCTGGATCTGGATCCTCCCACACACTCGACAGCATCTATTTAACTAGGCTGCCCACAGAGGGAAGACCTGCCAGGCGCAAATCTGCAGTTACGATAACTGTCAGCTCGTTACTGCTGCTCCAACTACACTGTTGTTGTAATGCTACTCCAAGAGGCTTATGAATTAGAAGTAAAGTTAGGGCATACATATGTCCTGACTGAAATCCACTGTCCTAATGTATAGATGTGAGCTGTATGGCAATTACATTTTAATTAGAAGAAAAATAGTGTGTTCTGACATTGAATCACTCCTCATGTACTGTATTAAAACCACAGTTGCACCAATACTCAAACGCTACGGGTCAATGCACAGGTCTCCTTGTCACTGATCAAATATTGGACAAGGGAAGTAGGGAGAAACTCTGAAGACAAAAAAAAAACAACATAAGGTATAATCAAAAGTTGGCATCATTTATCTGGCAGCACTCCGCCTGTGGCTCCTCTGTGCAAGGCATTTAATCAATAAGAACAGAATGTTTCTTTGTCAGGTTTATTGGCTGAGCGATGAACCTGCCTGGTGCACTCTGCTGAAGGCTACAGGTGAGCCATGGCCTGCCACCCTTTCTCCACCTTCCAAACAGAGCAGTACAATGTAGTAATTGTTGTCTCTTGCCAGCAGGTCCATGGGAGAGGAGGTTCAGGAAACTGCTTTATACGTTTATGCTAAGCGTTGGCTTGCTCTTATCTAATCTGAGGCCATGAGGGCCCAGGTGTGTTCACTCACCATTTTGGCGTCAGGTGACAGCAGACTGTGGCTGTGGTCCAGTCCTCCCGGAGACACCTGCTGGAGCACCGACTGGCTGGTCGCCATGGCGTTGCTAGTGTGGTGACTGATGGTTGTAGAGGAGGTGACCTCGCCAGGGCCTTGGCTGTAACGCACTGACAGAGAGAGACAGACAGACAGTCAGATGTCTTGGCTCACAGCCACTGTTTCCTACAACTGTTAAAGTTGTGGGACAATATAGAGCAGCGAGATAGCAGCCTAGGCCTCATACTGTGGTGAGCAGCGCCACTGTCACTAGTCTCACCTGCTATTTGACTCAGACAGGGGAGGACAGAGCAAACAAACACATTGACCCGTCCATTGGTGCTATCTGTGTGGCTCAGCCAAGGCCATTCACTGTGTACATGCACTCTTCCCTGCAAAACTCTCATCAGACTTTCTGATCAGCACACAAATGCTTTTCATGTTGTTCCTGAACGTCACTAAGAAGCTCTTCGTTTTGTGCCATCCCTTAATCCCAAGTCTAGACCGTTGGAAGACCAGAGGAATGCTTCACCCCCCACAACTGACAATCAAATGTCTGTTTGCCGATGCAGGTCTCCTCTGATATCAACAGAGCAAACATTACACAATTACGAGCAATGTCAAACACATTCTTATCCTGTGGTCTCAGCCTCACACACAGACCCCTCCCTCATTGTGACAGTGTAGAGACAGACTATGTTTGCACTCAGATCTCCCATCTTCCCAGAGCTCTCCGTCCGTGACCCAGGTGAGGCAGCCTGAACGCCCTCCAAAGTCGGACACACAAGACAGGATGCATTGATATACAACCATTTTGAGATAAAACTGGGGCGAGGCACTGACACTAAATGTGAACAATGAGAGGTATCATTGATTTCATGTCACTGCAGGAAACTGGAACAGGATGTGTTTCTGGATGTGAAGGTTGCTTCATGTGTCACGGGAAAAAATCTTTCTGACAGAAAACATACAAAAGCATCTTTCCTTGACCTTTTGGATGAAATTTAAATCTTTTTTTATATCCGATACATAAAGACACCTCGACACACTCTCTGGAGGAGCCAGGGACCCAACCGGTAGCATTCCAATAATTAAAGACCTGCTCTACGTCCTGATCACCAGCCGCTGAAAGCTATTGAGCACATTCAACAATTCCCTTGTTTACTTTTTATTAGGGAGCTTAGGAAAGTGCTTTTGGGCACAGCCCAGCTTTTAAACATCTCCGCAGCTTCATATCAAATAAACATGAGAATGGTATCATCTCATTTAAACCTTGTTAAGGAAGCAATTCAACCAAAATGTTGCACTATTCCTTTAACTGCAGATCTCGTGATGATTCACTCTCTAAGTACCTGCCCTCCATTTTGTCGGGCCCTTTAGACCTCATATTGTCTTCTTCAAGATACTAGCAACCCCACAACACTGCACTGGGCCTTGTAAACACAGCCGCAGGACAATAAAGTACTCCATTGGACTCATGACCCCCATTGCCACACAATAGCAGAAGACTCATAAAAAGGCAGTTATCTCTGAGCTGGGCGACCTCTTAAGTGTCGGAGGAAGAAAAGGATGCTATTCAGGCCTGCTTTGTTTCTCTTGGTGCAGCCATAATTCAAGCGGTAGGGAACTTCGGAGTAAATTGGGACCGATTCCAAGATCAATTTAAACTCAAAGAATTTTAGCCTTCTAGAAATCTATTACTAAACAAAATAAGATCATTTAATCGGATGATTCTGTGCAACCTTGTGTGGCATGGTGGCACAATCCACAAAGACCTGAGGATTGCTGTGAGAGCAGGGGGAGGGCGAGAACTTTAGAAGGGGAGTGGTACCAAGGGACTTCAGCAGGTTTAAAAGCCTCTAGCTCCCCGTGTGACCCATGTAATATCAAAGCCTGCCTCCCCAACCCCAGGCAGTGCTCATTGTCGTCCCCCTGCATATGGCAGACCTCCTGGGTCTCCGCAGGACGTATCCAGTCTCTTTTTGTTCAGACACAGAGCAGTGGAAAGTGCAGAGCCGGGGCATTTTTGCTATGTGTGTCCCTTTTCCTAGCTAGCCTGAGGTGACTGAAAGCAGCGCAACCCACGGACGGTCCCCCCTACTACTGTATCTGATCTGGAACCTCTGACTCTGCTAGTTCTGCAACATGCAGAAGGATGCAGCTCCGCCAACACAGCACTGATGCAATTTCATGGTGTTTCCTGCTGCTAAATGACATTTTGTTTAATACGCCTGCCTATTAAAATCTAACATTTCTTAACATTCTGTACATTTCAACATTTAATCAACCTTTATATCCTCTCTCGTTGTTAATCACCTTGCTAGCTGAGACTAACTCTCCACGGTGAAATGGCCTAAATAAGATGGATTACTTAGTAAACACAATTAGCGGATGAACAGTAGGTAAATATTGCATGAGAAAACACAGGTGCATGCTCACATATGCCTGCTATGTAATCTGTCTTACATCGGTTTCCCTCCTGAAGAAATGAGATGTTACAACCATGTCACACTGTTTGACTGTCTATCCAGTTGTGACCAACTGCCCAACGAACCAAAACAGAATCAATAAGAACTCCCAGAGTAAGAAGAGCTTCTTTGATCTGACCCAGCGGTGACCTCTCTCGTATGACTGAAGGTGTGGCGACGCTTCAAGGAGGGGGATTACTAGCTTTCTCTATGGGCGAAGAAAGGGTCATCAGTCCTGTCTGGACAGAAAAGACCCAATACCCCAGTGGACAGCTCCTGCTGCTCCAAGTCTGCGCCCGGCCTCAGCAACTAGACTAATACCCATGAAGGTAAGGGGGGGAGGATTTAAAATCAGTCTCCTCCTTAAAGCCCAGCAGAGATAAATGAACCTAGGTTACAGTCAGTGCAGTCTTCTAATACACCACAGACAATAGGGGCCCCTGCCGAGGCAGAGTATAGAGAGTAGAAGTCAGAGGAGCCCCTTATCAAAGGCCTGGGAGATGTAGTACCAAAGGATTTTAATTGTCCATTAAGCATGCATAATACAGGCCGTGCCCTAGCAACGCAATGAGATACCCTGCTGGGATATTATTGTCAAGCCAGGGTCTGACACTGAAAAACAGCTGATGCTGTCGGCGGGATGCCAGCAGGACACCTTGTAAGCAGCCAGCTGAGAGTTTTGGGGCGTTAAGAGCCACCTATCCTTTCCAACCTTATCGCTGACCTCTCTGGGTTTGCAACCTGAGGTCAATGCCTGGTCAGGTGTTCCGAGCTGCAACAACAACAAAAAAAAAAAAAAAAAAAAACCTCAAGCAAACAGACAATCCACAAGTGGGACCAGTTTATCCAAAGGTAAAAGAGCAAGCCAAGGCAAACAGTTTGTTTTCCTTTCAGAGCTCGCCTCGTGTTCGGACACGAGGTGACACAATAGGCTGTGAGTGAGTCTCTCAAATCCCATTTTTATGGAGGGTGAGTGATGGCACGGAGGATAATGCTCTGTGAAGCCTATCAGCTTTGTTTTTATGTCGTATACACACCAGGTAGACTCTGTCAATACTAATTACTCTGAAAGCAAATACCAGGTTGGGGTGAAATGGTCAGAGCAATATAGCACAACACTTCCTCGTTTTGGGAAATTCTCTGAACGGAGTCGTTAGCAACCTGTATGGGAGGAGGAAATCTGGAAATGACGGCGTTATGTCGAGGTAATCTGGATGTGTCCACACCCACCTCCCTGACCCTGGACTGACCCTGGCCCGTCACAGGATTGCTGCCCTTTGTGTCATGCTTCTCCATGCTGACTTTGGAGTGGAGATTGCAGGTACAATGTGGATTGTTCTCAGTGTGTTTTCAAAGATCGGAATAACAATGGCATTTGCTCAGCTCACTCACTCACACTCATTGATCACTTGTCCCCTCTTTCTCTGCCTCTCTGATCACATCAACCGCTCCTCTAAGCTTTCCTTTCTAAAGAAATCATGTACTTCTTTGATCCATAATCCACATTTTCTCTATAAATAGAAAGGAGGAAATGTGCTTTTGATTCTTTTGTCACTAATGATGTCGTGGTTGCAAACGTACGTAAGAGCTTTGTGAACGTGACGTACAGGTAAATATAAATTAGCCATTGCAACATATCCTGCCTCTCACTGTGCATGAAGCAAAGCTACCTGGCATCTTACTGGGGGGTGAAGCGCTGGTCTGGGGATGGTGTGGCGAGCTGTGTGACAGCAGAGGGTGGATGCTGTGGGACGGTGTACTGTAGGCGTCCATGGCCAACTTCTGTCTGAAGGCTTCCTCTTTACGCCGGTTTGCAAACCAGTTGTAGACTCGCACCTCTGTAACCAGGTTAGAGCCGAGGCCCTGAGCTTTGGAGGGGGACACGCCTCTCTGGAGACATTCCGCTCTGCAGGAAACACATTGAGAAAATTGGAAATTGAATACACCATTAAGCCTGCAGTTATTCTAGGAGGACACAGTTATTGTTATGTTCCGCCTACCTGTTGCACTCTTCTACCAGATTTTCCCTCTCCTCTTTGCTGGGGTTCTTCTGCCTCTCATAAGCCTGGTAGAGGATCTGCTGTGACGCAGGCCCCCATTTGAAGCGGTTACGTCTCATTTTCTTGGAGGAGGGTTCGCTGCCGACCTCTTCACCGGGCTGACCCATGCCCTGACCAGACGGGTTGAACTCTGGGAAAAAAAACACCTGATCCTGATTGCCTTTGTCCGTCATACTGCCGACGGAACCTTGCACTGCCTGGTTGAACTCTGAAATAATAAGAAGAGACACATGTATTAATACTTGAATTACTTTCAGGAAAGACCGGACAGATTTGTGAAGGGTAAAGTTATTAACACAGATACATGCAGTGTTTAAATCTATAAATAAAACAGCTTCCTTTAGACAAAATGAGAACTATTGCTGTGGTGCATTCATGTGTCATGCAGACTGATGAGGAAATGTCCAGTCCAACTTGATATATAAAGATTTGCGAGCTGTGAGAAACTCAAATATTAACTTACGTCTGAGAATTTCCCGCTGTTTCCTGACATACCAGGTGTAGAGGGCCGCTCGCTTCTGGGTTTTCATGGGCGTGCCTTTGTTGAGGTGCTGGGAGAGGTGAGACTGGTTCAGCCCCGTGATGTCCACCACCTCCCGTTGGGGAATGTTGTGCTGCTGCATGTAACCTTTGATCATGCGGGCAGCACGCCATGGATCCTCTCTGGATTCAGATAAAACACAGGAGCGGAAAACATGACTCACTGTACCACAGCATGCAGCTAGGGTATAAGAGCAAAATAATCTTTACAAAGATATAATAAAGTTTGTATTCCCATGCAAACATGACTATACACAGAGGTGGATTTTCAGAAGATGCTGGTTCATTAAAAGATGTTTATTCGTCTATTTTAAAAAGCTATGATCAATCACACAGCTGCTAATGGACTTGATCCTTCCCTTTAGCTTTTTAGTTTGGCAAGGGCTCGGGTTTGAAGGTGCTGCAACAACAATAAGGCCCTTCACAGTTTATCATTGTAGCCAGTTCAAAAGGCTGTAAATATTTTCAAAGGTTAGTTCAAGTGGATTCTGTGAGGTCGACAAACTCGGTTTGGACTAAGTTACAATGAAAATGAACTGAACTGTAAACAAATAGGCCCCGCACTGACACATCGGCTGGAAAACATCCATTAAAGGCATCAGATTTACTAACATTATGTGGTAAAACAATACTGTAATGTCATGTCATGTCATGTAAAACACCTGTCTGTAAAATATAATGCCCTATAATTCACATAATGCATGCTCAAACCTTTAAAAAATAAATTTGTCCTAAAATTTGTCTCCTGTCAAAGTTAATCAAAAATCATTTGAAGTCAAAATTACGTGATAGTGATGCATTTTTCTCCAAATTATAATTGTGGATCTTAAATTCGAGCAAAGTATACTGAAATATGTTTTATTATGGAATTAATATTAGTAAAGGAAACGTGTCCTTACCTGTGTGAGCCCTTCACAGTATTTATTATAGCAGCTCCCTGTCAAATCACTCTCAGTTGACAACGTGTACGGAAAACTATCGGCAGGTGAGCCGGAGCCCAGCCGGCAGCGAGGAGAGCTGAGCGGGTCCAGACACACTGACATCGGCAATTATTGCAAATCTACACGCGTCTGTTTGTTTTGGAGAATGTGGAGGCCTCCATCGAAGTTAAGTGGGAGATGTTAGTTTATAACTTTTGACAATGAATAACCAGATCTCCATTCACTCTAATCACACGCC
Organism: Macroramphosus scolopax; assembly: GCA_901007825.1. Classification (NCBI taxonomy): domain Eukaryota; kingdom Metazoa; phylum Chordata; class Actinopteri; order Syngnathiformes; family Centriscidae; genus Macroramphosus; species Macroramphosus scolopax. The sequence continues at coordinate 77,393 of CAAKHC010002448.1, forward strand.
ACTGTGTATCTTTCGGTTGATGATTTATAGAATAAAATTAATAATAACTCAACTACACGTGGGTTAGTTTTGATTTTCCTCCGCTGCCGTTAGCCGAGAGTCAAATATTAGTTTTATAGTAAAACAAGTGGATAATTAGAAATAAATGGATAAGTGGTGTCAAATTAGGATTGCCTTGGTCGCCATGGATTTATGACACGTGAATAAACCTATTTATATTACTCTTATTATTGCAATTAGTATTATAATAATTGTATTTATTTTTATTATTATTTTTATTATATTATTATTACTATTATTATTATTATTTACAATTGTAAAGGAGAAATGTGAAGTTGTTTGGATTCACTTTCTCCTCATTCTCCTGCCGGGGTTTGTTTTTTTTTATCATTGAGAGGTGGAGTAGTTAATAAATTGATGAAAGTTCAGCAGACATTTTACAAAGGTAAGTAAATAATGGAGATAATTAATAACCAGAATTTGACAACGTGTGATGCCGTGTCGGGGTTATTTTAAAATTCTAAACAATGTTATTGACTGTGTAATTTTTTTCAGTTCACTTTAACATATTGAAATATAATGACAATCAATTTACTGGGGACTATTTTCACTTTACTTTTCAGGTTCATGTTGCAGTGATTGTACAAGTTTAACTTCTGGGTTTCTTTCACTATTTGATCATTTGCTAGAAACGAATCTGTCAGGGAAACTCACGCCAACATGCGGTCCACCTCCGCCCTCTGCTCGGCGGCCTCCTCCGTGTTGAGCGACTGGAGCTCCTTCAGTATCGGCGGGGTGTCGTAGTCGTCCCCGTCCTCGGAGCCCTCGTCCCCGGACAGTTTGCCCTTGCTGTGGCCGTTGGTGAGCGTGTGGAAGACGGGCTTGGAGTCGGAGTCTCCTCCGTTCATTTTGCCGCTCTGAGGAGGAGCAGGAGACATGGGCAGACTCTCCAGTTTTACTCCAAAGGCGGCCGGGCTGGGGTCCATATCATCCAGGGCCTGGATCAGAACATCTCTGGTAACTCCTGAGTCCAGCAGGGCGCTGAGGAGCTCCTGCTGCAGGGATGTCAGCTTGGATACCATTTTAGAGAACATTAAAAACACAACATAGGCCTGCTGTGTGCGCGCTGGAAAGACGAAACACAGGATAAATGATAGAAAATATATATCAAAAAAAAAAGTAAAAACTAAACTCCTCGCTTCCTCTCTGGTCCAGTTGCGTGAGTTTACTGTTGCTGACACCTGCGCCGAGAAGCTGCTTCACTTCCCTGTTCAGGGGAGGATGGAGCTACTTTGCCATGATGCTTTGTGAGTGCATGGGGATATAAAACATGGTAATGAGTGGGCCGGCTGATGAGCCTTATGTAAATCCAGAGGAGAAGGCCGCTCCGGGCCGAGGAGACATGTGTTTACACTGCAGCTCTGCTGCTTTTATTGGCTCCTCTTATCAGCACAACTTCCATGCACTTTGGACCCCGGTGTATGCCATAAAGACTTTTAAGAAAGGCGAGCTCCACATATCCACATCGCTGCATCAAATCTCTTAGTAGTGGTTTTATTCTGGATTTTTGTTTAATATTGTGCATTTATTTCTGTGAGTAATTATAGCTTATTGTCATTTATTAATCACTTCACTGTTGTTTTTTTCTATAAGGCAAGCCTGCATTTTTGGAATGGCTCATTATTATAATTATAATTATTATTAGTGATATTAATATTGCTGTTGTTATTCAAGGTAGCTTAAGCGTCGTCATTATCATCAGCTGGAGGTGTTGATGGTGTTGTTAATGAGGTGTTGTGGTTGACACTATTCATTCAGCTGTTTGTCTCCTACAATCTTCTGGCTCACGTTATGAGGCCATACAGAATTGTTGAATGATGAAGGGAAATTGTTCGATTTTAAGTTACACTGAAAAAGCAGACACAAATTTAATTTGTCCTTCCCAATTTGTAGGTGTGTAAATTAATTGGCTTCTTTTACATTTCCACCCAAAAAAACCTCCAGAAATGCGTTAATCTGTCTGACGTGGACAATAAATATCAAACTAATTTGCTGAATTACACATTTAGCGAAAGATCATTAAAACTCGAAGGAGTTTAAAATAAACCTAAATCCGCCGCTTTATTCCCACAGGAGAAGTTTTAAAACTTCTAAAACTAATCCTCAGAGATGTTCACTCGCAGCAGGTGCAGCGATGTTAATGTTTCCAATTTGACTTAAAATAACAGCGAAGTAAACCGTTGAGATGAATCCTCTCCACAAACTACAGGGGATGTCAGCAAATGAGATGTACAAGAGCAGGTGTCATATGACAGGAGAGATTTCTCTTCGATCAAATTCAGGGAATTAAAGCCATTTGCATGAACCTGCGTTTTAAATTATAAGAGAGCAAGACCCGATTTAAAGGAGCACACAGGTCACCTCATTTTAAAGACTTTTAAAATGTGACATGTGAATAACGATACAAACTTAAACTGAATCCTTTGATATCAGTTGCTGTTAAAAATGAAAACAATTGTAATTTGTTTCAATTATGATAAAATGCCCACAACCCCAAAACAGTGACATAACAATTTAAAATTAATAAAGCATGTGCAATGCCTGTCAAATGTAACATATTGCTGATGAATCAATCATAACTAATGTAGTTATCACAGCTACGTTAGCTGTTAATTGGCCTTACATTGAACCAGAAAACAACATTGATAATCACTTTGATTTTGTTAATGAAATAAAGTATAAATAAATTAAACAGAGTGAATTTAACACCAAGTATAATAATTTTGTTTCAATATATCCATTATATTTTAATGAAAATGATTAGTAGTGACGTGAGGCGAATGCTCTCTGGGGTGAAAGTTCAGAATAAAATGTACAGGGCGTTTGTTGCCATGGAAACAGACATATATTTCCAGCCACCCTGAATTCCGAACATACAGAACTATTTCTGTGTGTCTGGCCGGTTTTACCTTCTGCATGCATGTCTGCATTGGAAACAATAAAACAGAATCTCTGTTTATGTGTATGGTAGTTTACAACACGATACGTAGACAATTATTGGTCAGATGTATTCTCTTTCAGTGTAGTATCAATGTGGTTGATCATTACTAATGCACAAGTCTGTCCCTAATCTATAAGCACAGGAGCCAGTAGGATGCCACGCCACGTTGTTATGGATAATCTGTGTTTGTCCAAATGTGACATTTTGAGAAATATTATGCAAGTATTATATATAAAGATTAAAATGTCACAATATTGATGAAATACAGGGAGGTGATAAGAGGAAAGCTAAATGAGGTCATGAAAAATCCATTGACTCTTAGAGACATACTGATGTTCTCTAGGAGTTAGTTTGTTTATTATATTGATTTTCTATTATTAGCAGTGCATTTGTACGGGGACACATCATCAAAGACTTGACAGCTTTCCTTATATTGTCGTATGATGTTTCCCGGAAATGCACACCTTGGCTGCCCTTCGCTCGGGTGTAAAGTGTGTTGCTGTGTTATGTGGGTAATGTTAATAACCCAGGGGAAGCAGATAAATTGCAGCTCTGTCATCCCCAGTGACAAGTTAATGGCTCAATTGTTGGTATTTAGGGCCCGAAGAAACCGATTGGCCGTTTGTTTTCTGCCACCAAATCTTTACACAGAACTAAGAGATGCATAAATTTGGGTTCGAGATATAAGACATGTTCGGTCGAAGGTAAGTGAAACATAATGTAAAAAACATGTGAAGCTTGAATGAATTATTCAATATAGTTTAATTTGTTGTAATTTTTATTTTCCAACTAAAATCTATGAGTCAAGGCCTTTGCTATGTGAGAGGTAACAAATAAGTTAGCGAGGCCCACTCACAGATCCTGAGGTCTTGACACGTGTGAGTGACACTTTGGCGTACATGGCACTTTCTCATGTCTCCATTCAAAATCTATCAACCATTAACGACAAATAATAACAGACAGCAGAAAAAAGTTGATCCAGTACTCAGACCATCACACCTGTTGTGAAAGCGGCCTGTGCACTGGAGCGCGTCGAAGAACACGAACTGCCCATTATGCTTCCATGCAGGCTGTTGGGCAACAGAAGACAGGGACCATTTCAGGACAGAGACAGCCGACCTGAGTCTCCACCTGTCCATCCACCTGCAGGCATCTAAGGCAAACACCAGCAGTGAACGGCTGTATGATGTGCTGAGATAAAACAACATTCTACTAGCAAATAGAAACGCACTCGCAGTGCACAAACCAGCAACGACTTGACAAAATATGCTGCTTTGGACCCTTCCCAAAATGAAATGGGCTCTTCCACGGCCAATGCTTCATCCCTCAAATATGTTCAGTGAAAATAAGTTTTTGCTTGGGGAGGGAGAGGTACAAAACAAAAAACACAGCCTGCAAAGAAAAACATACTATGAATATATTCAAATTTAGCTTTTCTTCATAAAGCTCCAGTGTCACCACAAACACATCAATGAGCCACACTGAATGTCACGTGGATGGACACCGTCCTGTAAAGACTCACAAGAGCACCGGATGTGTAACCGCAGCTGAAAATAAGCTTTTTAAATGCTTGCTTTCCTGTTCTGAATCCAAAAATTATATATGTACGTTGTTTTAGTGATTGATGTCTTCAGTAAGAACTGATGTCTCTTACGTTCAAGAGCAAAGGAGGAAATGAGACGTTGATACACAGCGGGGAAGTCTCGATAGGGAGGACGGGACTGCTTGTTGGTTATCAAGTTTCATATCATCATACGTCGTGAGTGTATTTCGAAAGCCACAATTCACGATCTTCCCCTAACCTTAACCAAGTGGTTACTACTGTAACCACGACAACAAAGGTCGTCTAACCTTTGGTGTGTTAACTTAAACCGAAACAATGACCTTTCCCTAAATCTGCCACAGCCATTCTTGTGTAATAAACCTTAAACACAGTGTGGGTAGAGATTTTAGGTCCCATGAAAACATTATATATATGTATATATACAGTATATTTAACCCTGTCAGATCTTCTAATACATCCTGCTAGTCTTGTTGCTCAAAAATAACTGCTAGATAGATATTACCAAAATGACTGTGATTGATTGACAAAAAAAGGCCGTCCCGATTGGTGGATAGAGTTTCAATTTAATATCCATCTTCTGTTTTGCTGAGCACTTTCTGATCCAGGTGTGCTTATAAATGGAGACTCATAGTTCCCCAGAACAAACGTGAATTCTCAGTATCTAGTTGTATCGTTATCACGCTGCTAAGGACGGATTTCTAAAACTGCAGCGCATGTTTGTGTTCTGTGTATTTTTGAGTTTCGAGTGAATCTTCAGAGACTCAATGTGAGTCCAGGTTTTGGCTCGAGGTGAGCTTTGTCTTACTGACCTCTCGTGACCCTTTGCTCGTCACCTCAACGCCTGGACGGAGCACAGACCGGAACATTGGAAATGTTTGGAAAATCAAAAGGGCAAGGGCTACATAGCGTGTGCGTGAGATTCAGGAACCAGTGGCCATGTACCGTTCCACAGACTGAGCTGGACCTTACCCTCAACCCTGAACTCCCCGACCGCTCATCCCCCCCCTCCTCACAGCCTGGAAATGACGAATCACGCTGTTATCTGAGCATCTAATTGAATGAATTGGCAGATTTGTAGAAAGTCCTTCCTGAGTTTTGTCCCCGATTTTACGTTTTTTGTAATGACAGTAATAGTAAGTATATGGTGATCACCATATGCTTGTATAGCAAAAAGCATCTACATCGCTCAAAGGGTAGATCAACCTTCTAAATCAGACTATTAAACATCATTGGTTAAAATTGTGATGTAAGTTGTGAGTGAATGAGTGACTTACTGATGACAAGACTTCAGTAAGTCCAAATCCTGTTAAAGCAACATGTCCTTTGGTTTGTTTCCTTCAGGCCAGGTCTGTAACAAGATGTTACGTTGCTCAGTTGGCTTCAGACATGGAAGACTCTGTACAGATTAAACCAACTTTAACCCTAAAAAGTGGTCACACCCGACTGATTTGCCCGACAAACTATCCGAATGGTTATTGTTTGACATTGAGTTTGAGGAGATTATTCCTCTGATTAATTGCCTGACGGATCAACAATCTGGCTGAAAGCAGCTCAACTACCTGACTGTCCATGTGGCTGCTGTTGTTGTAAACTTGTAAATGGTCTTTGACGAAATCTGTCAAAGGGTTGATTTGTCTAGTGCTGTAACGCAATAACACTCCTGAAGAGTCACGCGAAGGAGGCCCGGCTGTACCCGAGGGCCCCACCTATACACATGGCTAGTTATGAGCCTGTAGTTACGATATCTCTCTCTCTTCCCCTGGTGAGCACTGAAGCATAGAGATGTGCCAGAATACGATGATGAATTCAGATCAGGAAGGACAAGGTGACAGACATGGATTTTTGTTGTTGCACAAATAGTTTTGCTGTTGTGATGGTGAGCGTGGTGCGTTGCACTCGACGGACGTCCTTGCATAAATGCATTCATGCAGAGTTATGTTTCACTAATTTGCATACAGTGAAAGGTCCTGTTGTTTTTATCTGTGTGTGTTGATAAAAAGAGAAAAATTGATTCAATCATCCAATCATTTGATACTTTGAATGAACAACAACTGCAGAGCCAATGAACTTGACTTCCTTTAATCCGCCACCAGCCTATAAAGAAAACATATTTCAGCCACTTGTATCAGTGATCTCGTTCTTTCAGTCGCAACCCAAAGCTTGTGACCATACTCGACTGTTGGAATGTAAATCGACGTATACATTGACATGCAAAGGAAGTTAGCATGTCCTTGTTTCTTACAATAGGGTTGAACACCCCGACCATCAAAGGGAGGAGCAGGCAGTAAGACATTGACAGGCACCAAGCAAAGAATTAATAGGAAAACAAACTTTCAAACCTCCTGTGAAGAACAATAATTAATTCAAAAGTGTTTTGATAGTTTTGTGCAGGAAAAGTCTCAGCTAAGTCATCAAGGACAAGTAAAACCAGAAGAGAAACCTATTGTAAAAAGAAGACAGGAGATAACGATAAGTTGCCCACACACAACCTCATTAATCATGCAAATCCTCAGCTTACTTTATGACCATCACAAGCTGTGCTCATGTTACCATACTGTTATCTGTCGTAAAACCATCAGCGATCAGACTTTTACACAAGTGCCGTGATTGCGTCACGGTTTCACTTCATTGGACGACAGCAGCGACTTTGATCTCTATCAGGGCGATGAGATTTGATCACCGATCACAAGTGGGCGGCTGCATTGTAGCACACAGAGAGAACGACGGGGAGGGGGCACGTCTATTTGCTGCTCTCTTGTACCTGTGATGATACGGTGGAGGAGCGTGATGGAAGACGCTCACATCCATCCATCCTCCCGATTCATGACCTGTGGGTGATCTTTCACTGGGAGAGCTGGAGAGGCCTGCGGGTGGCAGCTCTCTCTGTAGCTCTGGGGTGCCCGGGACAGTGTTGGCTCTGTCAACATGCCCTGCGGCAGGGTGTGTATGTGTGTGTGTGCGAGCAAGAGTGTTTCGGCAGGTTTAAATCAGACCCAAGACTTGAAAGTCTCTTGGCTGTGTTTGCTCTTGTGACTGCCCAAGGTGTGTGTGTGTGTGTGTGTAGTCAGGGATTGAGCTTTGCCTCCTCTTTTCTTTTGTTAAATCATGTCAGATCAGAGCAGCTTTGAGGTTTGAGATGTTGGTCACGGCACTGAAAAGTGGTCTGTCTCCGTGTTCTTTTATGATGTGTGAACTTCTGTCTTGAGTAGTATTTTTTTTTTATTTCCATGCAGTGCAGACATGAGGTTTAATGTGATACAGAAATTTGTTCATCAGGGCGGTATGACCCTTTGCATCATCTCACCCCCTCTCCCCAACAATTAAATGTCTGATACTCCCAAGATTTCCACTGAGCCAAGACGCCTGCAGCTACAGTTGATGTATCCTCTCGGAGCGCTCTTTTATAATCCCTTGTACGGGTGGTAAATATGTCCTTACCACTTTCATTATCAAGGTTTTTAGGATACCTATTAATTAGCTTTACGATGGGAACGGTCAAGGTGAACACATAGCAAGAAGTTGGTTTGTCAATGATGTCGTCATTATCTGTGGAGCACTGAATGACCTGAATCAAAAGAGTGCTCATGTCTTTCAATGTATTTTGAGGGCAAATACAATTACTTAGCACATCCCAGATTATACTCACAGAACTGTACAACTTGGCCCGAAATCTGGATCAGTCGATGAGGTGGGTACCTTCAAAGTTCTAAGTAAACACGCTCTTGAAGGATCTCATGCACAGTGTGCACATTCAAGAAGGACTCTGGTTATATTAGCTGATCACTTTCTCCAAAGACTGCATGACCTCAATTTCTTTCAGTCATCGAGCACCTCGAAGCAAATCAGCAGGAGATCTTGAATAAGTTATTTGTCATATTGGGCTGCACGAATAAAATGGTTTTATATGTTTGGCTCCTTTCATTGTGCACCAGGTTGCAAGGTGCATTTCCTCTTTGTAATATTACGTATTAATATATCTTAATATACATATGATAATGTATATTAATGTATTTGCACATTTTCAGATGTTTCCCAGCAAAGCTCACATGGAAGAGGAACCCAAACAAGTGTTTGGTGGATTTTTCTCACAAGATAGTTAGTGATTATTTCATTGGGATATCAAACTGAGAAATAGTTAAATAGATTAGATTAAATAAATATGAAAATGCATCAAAGCCCCAGGATACCACAAGAGAACATAAATAGTTGATAACCACATCATGTTGACAGTCTGCTGATAGAGTAAGAAGTCCGAATTTGTGTTCGTACCTGATTGGTGATCGCCCGGCTGCCCTCTCCCCAGCTGCTGCTGCTCTCTCTTCTGCTGGCCGGTGGTCAATATTGACTCAGGGATTGAAGCAACAGCCACTTTGTCAGGGTATACGGGGGGCAGAGCGGCTATCTCTATGGCATCAGGTGAAAACAGAAAGAGGCAAGCCATCGCATGTCAGGAAAACTACACTAGCTCTGCAATGGACTACAAAAAGATGCTTAATTACATATAATAACAGCAATGTTACTACATTGTGAGGCGAGTTTGGCTGAGATATTTCACTTTACCAACTGGAGATGCATATCTAGAGGAAACATGTCCGTCTGGTGAAATATTAGACCTTAAATCATATAGTAATCTAAGAGTCATTATCATTATCGTACTGTTTTTTGGATTTGATTTTAAAGCATTCAAAATCTCTTTGAGCAAAATGTCGAGACCACTAATGTTCAACGGGGGGGTTTGACAGACTGTCACAATCAAACAAATTGACTCTGAGAGAGTAAATGAGCCAAAAAGGACACACAGGAACACTGAAGCATGAAAAGAAAAGTGCAGTCTGACAACGGGCGGCCGTTCATAGTGTTGTTTTCAGGAGCTCCAGTTTGGTGCTCAGTGAACAAAACTAGAACAGAAAGATATAAGTTGATTTCACACATCAAATGGAGCCAACTCCTACTCTAAATATGTGGAGCAAAGCTGCAATAAAACGCACCGCCTTACTCAGACTCAGTGGCCAGTAGGCTTCCTGTGTTTCATGTCACTTTTCTGATATCAATCTTATTTTTTATCGTGAGTTTGGACATTAAATCGTTGGAACAGACACTTCTAGCATCCTGTTCCCAGAAGGAAAATGTTCCATCTACCTGGAAGGAAAGACACCATTTATTCCCTCATTATATATTAGTGGCTGTTGAACTCCAGGAGAGATTCACATCACTCTGACACCAGCTCATAGCGGTTCTGGTGCTGTATGTTCCACCCGCTGTTTATATTGCACAGTTGTGTGATCAACGCACAGACTCACATTAGCTAAACATGTATAAATGCAGGATGTGAAGCTGTGACTTTCCTCTGCAGCAGAACTCACTGCTGTCACCTAGTGAACGTCGGGCAAACAGCACCGTGCAGGCAACAACATGCTGCACACTTTTGCATAAAATGTGTGAAATTGCTGTCCAGGTCATTTAATTCTTTCTTTTTTTTTTTAATTTATCGTCATCTATAAATTCGAATTAGTTGGAACGCTTGTTTGAGAGTTTTACTGCCTCTCGGCACGTCGTGTGTGTAACATAAAACAATAAAGTTGAGCCACACACACATCCATGCAGAGTCTCAACCCTGACCCTGTTTCGATCCGACCAACAGTGCCAGCTCGCCGCAAGGTGTGTCCCTCTGCAATAAATCCTCTGAGAACAGAACATGAGTGAATCAGATTCAACTCATTAGCTGCTGAACTCTGTGGGCAGTCAAACACACGCCTACAAGGAAGAGTTTGCGACCGACTGAGGCACGATAAGAGGGCTCTTTATTTGGCAGTGCTTTTGGAAATGAGACTGGAATGCTGTTATCAGATATTTACTTTGTCCTTGTTACCATCTAAAGGCTGCGGGTGTGAACTCTCTGTTGTGCTTCGCAACAAATTTAGACACAAAGTCACAGACTAAAACTCCAAAACCTTTTGGGCTTGCAGCTCTTTGAAACACAGACATGTTACCAGCAATGCCTCATCACTTGTTGAGGTAATTTTTTTACACCCCACACTGCATCATTCGAATGCTAATGATGAAGAGATGTATGACTTTACAAGAAGAGCAAACAGTTTGAAAAGCTACATTGTTATGAGCAAAATCACTTAACCTGTGTTCACGTAGATTCATCATGTGATCCCTTGAAGAAGTCTTGATCACCAGATTGGGAAACAGTCACTCACTGACTTATTCTCTCAGTAAAATAAGGATACATTTTATTTAAGTGATTGTCCTTACGCATACTTTATATGCTTTTTTGAAGTATAAAGTATAAAGAGCATCTTACTTATGACAGATTCTGAAGAACCATTTCTATCCCAGTTAGCACCTTTACACCAACACTAGCTTCCACTCTTGAAACAGGATGAACAAGAAGAGAAAATAAATTGTATGTAATTTTACAGTCGTCCAATTAACTTCTGGAGGAGAAAACACCAATCAACATCTTTAGATGTGATTATATTAGTGAATTCTTAAAACGACACACTTAAGGAGGCAGTGCTTCGATTGTCCTCGTGCTCTGAACCAGCTCAGTGGGACACAGGCTCCACGGCCACCTCCCTGCCCCGTGTTTTTCTTTCTACTATCTGCACAATTAGAGATTCAAAAGTCATTACTTGCTCGGCTTCCTCTGCAATTAAACGGCAGGTTCACAGCACCCTGATTAATGCGGAGGCACACACGCTCGCCGTTAGCGGCCATGAGAGGTGGAATGTTCTGACTGAAACCCTGCAGAACAAACAATGCTGCTGAAGCCCACATAACATTCACACAAAAGTGAGTGCATGTTTTTATACACAAGAGGGCAATTTAGCTACTGGAAATCTTTAATATTCCATAAATGTATTTTTTTCTTTTGTATGATTTGACTCAAGTTATTTTTCTATCTAGAGTTTTCTTTTTGGGATCCAATAGCCCTCTTGAACTCAACATACATGGCATTGATTTATCATGTATTTGTTTTTACTCATTATGAAAGGCGAATAAATGAGACCATGATTTTTTTTTAAACAGGCCTAGAAATTAAATAAAATGTTTGTTATAAATTAGTTTGTGGTGTCTTAAGCTATTTTCTGATGCTCTTCCATATGAATACTTTTTACACTTTACACATTCCAAAATGGAGTATTTTATACTGTGGTACTGCTGCTTATACTATAGTCAGAGTACTTCTTTGTTTTATTCATTAGATTTATTTGTATTCATAGTCACTATGAAATGCAAATAATTCATCTAAAGTCACAAAACTTAAGATTCAACTGCTGCCTGTCACACAGCATCTTAAATACATTGCCTCCTCTTTAAAAATATGTTTTTTAAAGACAATTAAAGGTGTGATGAAACCTCTCCCTCTCCTGCTTCAACTGCTGCTACTACTACAACTAGCCAGCAACTCTTTTTTTTTATTTGACCATAAAAACACCAATAACACGAAAATGTGACAGAAGCTGCAACGACCTTCACTATCAAGATGAGTTTTTCTGTCATTTGATTTGCCCGGTCTGACGGATGCAGTAGCAGGTTATCTGTCCGTGTCTATAACCTCCTTTTATTCCTTTTTTTTTTGTTAACAGTTAATGTATAACCGAGCGTGCAAGGAATCAGCACATTTCCCTTTACCTCATTCACGGATCGATGTTGTGTGGCTTCGCTGTGAGGGAGCTAAATGAGATCATTGTCAAGACACAAACGTCTCAACCGTCGATTTGCCACGATAAGCTCCGATCTCTCCAAAAAGGGTGCAACCTGTATTTACTGTAAACACTAACTGTGGTCGGCGAGGTCTCACAGATGCTCCTCTGAGTCCACGTTGCTTATTCAAGTCAAATTTTCAACAATTAAGGTTCTGGACTTGTGCCACCTAATGTAGAACCAAAAGTTATCTATTATTTCATGAGTAAAGAGAAAAGCGTCACACTCAGTCAACCATGACGTTTGTCATGTCCCCTGTGTGATTGCTTAAAATACCTGGTTACCTTCATCATCATCATCATCAGACATGACTTTATTGTGGTGAACCGCTGAAACATGTCTCACATCCTGTAAGGAACCTCAAAATGAATATTTGATCAAAACTGTCTAAATCATAATAATGTCATTGGAAGATTCAGTAGTTCCAAGCATGGAGGGTCACAAGATAATTGCTCGCTAAGCCCCCTTAGTTACTGTTGCTATGCCCGTCAAACGTTCCCTCCTCGCATAGTGCTGATTATAAAAGCAGTGCAGGTACTTTTTTAGACAATCTGTTCTCGACAGTGTTGATCAGTAATCTGATTGCATTAAAAGGGGGTGTGACCTCTTGATTGACAGCTGTTGGACGCGAAAGACCAGCAGACCCAGATTCAGACTTCTTGTTTGAAGGTTCACTCATGAACGCTGTCAGAGAATGTAACACAAATCTTCCTTAACCATGATCGTCTGTTTTCAAACTGTAAAATAAAAATGTTTAGCAGTAACCTGATCGCTCATGGCCAAGTTTGGACAGGACCTCCGTTGATATTTGAAAGTGTGAGTGTCAGTGACCTGCAATGACCTTCAGGGCGTACGCTGAAAGCATGTGACTTCAGAGACGCGTAATGGCGTTAATTAATCACTTAATCTTTATGATAGTTAGATTTGTTAGGCCACAGCAAGAATGTCTACATCAGACCTTAATACTAAAACAATGCCCTCATCTGTCACACTCTGTGACCGTCCCTGACAGAGTGGCTGGTATTGTTTTCGTCTTGCGAGTCGGTTTGTGTCATCAAGACAAGACCTGGTCCAGGAAACACTGTTGTGATCGATACACTCAAAACACACAAAACCTTGCAGGTGTGTTTGTTTGAGACGGAAATAAAGGCTTCAAAAATACTGTAGGTGTGGTCCGAGCAAGGGCGCCGATATTAGGGGGTAGGAAGTAAGGAAGAGTCCATCAGCCACTGTTGGCAATCGACAATACAGTAATATCTGATACCTTGAATCTGTTGAAGATTAGTCTCAGAATTTATAAGTCTCTATTTGTTTCCCTGAAATTCACTAGTACTTACCATTTAAATGTTTTGCTTGGCAGGATTTCCACTAGAGCCCCGTCAGCTTTCTTTTATGCTTCATACTCTGTTTCAACAACCAACCGCCACATATAACAAGTTTCCAAAGCAACACACACACACACACACACACACACCCCTACTGCTCCGCCGGTGGACTCTGGCCCTCTGTCTCCACGCTCCTCTGCTCATCCCTAAAATTAATTCACCTGCACATCTCTGTCCCTCCGACATCACATTAACCCCAACCACAGGAGGCATCCTGTTGGAAAAAATGTCCCTCTGTAGCTTCACGGTGAAACATCAGTTTGACCTTTCCACCTCAGAACCTCTCGCCGCTCCTTTCCCACCCTCACATTCGGCTCTTCAGTGTTTACTCTTGCTCCAACGAGGTTTCACCACGACGGAACATTTATACTTCACGGATCTTGTTGACTGAAGGCAGCAAATAATTTAATTAAGATTGCGACTGTGAGTTTCTTGCTCTCTAAACATGTCATTTGTTGCCATGCATTTGTGAGGAAGGCTCGTTTCAGAGGGTCACGCCACACTGGCTGCTTTCTGGAGGACAGAGAAACTGTAATTGGAGGCCATTAGCTGCTGCCCAAGACCAGCCATGCAGGGTCGGTTTGTAGATTGAGACATGGTGACTGCACAGTCCCACTGCTTGTATCAATGTGCCCTACTTATGTGACACCCCCGTCCCCACCCCACCAAACCCTCTGTGTGACCCCCCACACACCACATACCTCCACATGCCCTTAGCTTTTTGCTTTGTCTTTAACAGACCTTGAATTTAGTCAGGGACAACTAGACCCAACAGCAAGTCACTTTTATAGCAGCTTTAAAAATTCTATCAGGGTAATCTATACCCCATCAGTTACCCTTCTGACAGCACCTGCACCGCTTTATTGTGAGTCAGGATTAGTGCTAGTTTACCTGCGGCTGAACCCGGAGTGTGACAGTGATGTCCCTTCACTTCCTACATTTGAAATGTCAGAATAAAAAGAAACTCAAGTACTTGAATTCAGTCCCGATAAAGCTACTTCAGTTAACATTACAAATGTTGCCAATACATATAATACTAAACTAATAATACAAAAATAATAGTGGTCAGAGGGAATGGGTTTTCACTGTTTTGAACGTCTTTAAATAGCGAGCATTTTCCAAACAAACTACTCAACCAAGTGAATCTTCTTGAGTACATAGTTTATAGTTTATACTGAATAAATAAGGTGAATAAGGTGCATTCCTGAAGCAGATAAACCAAACTAAAAAGCTAAATGAATCTAAGCTAAATTAAACTAAAGTTAATTAGTATAAATTAAAAACTAAAATGTACTAAACTTAACAAAATGAAGTTAAATTGGTGTCAGCTGGCCCAGGTCGGTTACATGATGTCCAGCATAACAACTTCAGATAAACACAGTACAGTAGAGATAGTATACCATCCGAATACAAGTCTTACACCTTCTTAAAGGGGCACTTTGTAACGGCTAGAGACAGGCTGTCTTGTAATACCAAGATCTACCTCAAGAGGTGATAGTGAGTCACTGTAGGGAACAGCGGTCCTACCCCGTCACTTCCCAAAGCTTGTGACCGTAGGTGAATGTTGGAGTGTAAATTAAGAACTTAGCCTTCCCCCTCAGCTACTTCTTCACAGCAACGGACCTTTGTAGTTAGACCCTCCTAGATTACTGCTGACTCCGCACCAACCGGCCCGCACTGACTAGTTCGCGTTTGTTCGAAACAGGTCGTTTCCTTGTGTCCTTGCTGCTAATGTAGACAGATAGTCATCACTTTCACATGAAAACATCTTATTATGTTGGCTTCAAAGGATAAAATTCACGGTAATCTGTGCAAGTCTGCACACACAGCAAGCCTCAGCTAGCCAGCTAAAGCTGGCCAGTAGCCTAAAAGATGCCTCGCATATGTACCTACTTTTCTATAAATGGCTGTAACAGGTTTATGAAGAGGTCTCATGATGCCCTTCAAAACCAAAAAGATTGAAATGATTGTAAACAGTGGATGGGACAATATGTGTAATTATTATGTGATTTTCTTGATTGTTCCACATTCTGCATGGCATCAAGGTTCAGACATTTGCTCCCTCAGAACATCTAAAACAATGAGGGGAAAGTAGAATTACCGCTCCCTCAGTGCCACAATTCCCTATTTGCTCAAAGATTTGGAGACTGCAGAGTTTTAATGTGTTATAAGAACAAAATGTTGTTTTTGCAGGGCTTCAGTAGGATCACCCTGCAGCCACAGAACCAGTCAGCGAAGCAGGAGTTTCACAGTCCCTCTCATAAAGAGTTGCCCTGCTTTATGACTCTGTTGCCCAACATCACATGCCTCCAGTGCTGGGATATGATCTGTAGATAAGGCAAGAAAGTACCGAAACAAGTCTCACTCTCCTTCAGGTGAAAGAAGGAGATGGGAGACACATGGGTGCTTAGTTTTCAAACTGCTGTGACGAACGCGCTTAATACAAAGTCTTCTGAGTGTTGCACAACCTTGTCATGCATTACTCTGTTTTATAAGGTGAGACGTGCAGAAATTCAAACCTTCTATTTGGAGAATATCAAAGAAGGTCTAAACAACAGAGATGTCCTTATTTCATACAAGTTTTATAAATCATGTCTTTATGATAAGCTGATTACCTTATCCTTGACAGCAGCGCACAGCGAGGGCAATAAAGGTGCAGGATTATGAGGTGATGGTCCATAAAGGGTTTGGCTCAGATAAGATGGTTTGTGGGAGTGAGAGACACGACTGGTGACTTTAGGGCAATAGAAACCTGGTTTTCCTAAGGAGAATCCAACAAAACCAGCCAGATAAACACTACAAAACACCTAAAAGTGGTCACATCCAAGTCGGTGATCGATCGCGGTGTTGGTTTTTCTCAGCAGTGAAACATGTTTCCAGTAGTAACAAAGCAGACAAGGTCATAAAAATATTGCGGCCCATGAAAGGCGGCCGTTTCAACCTTTAACCTTTTTGTCACTTAGTCATGCAGGCAGGATGTTTGCGAACACCCGCAATGACTTTAAAACGTTATGTACTTGTTTGCGTAGGTATTTTGAGTTTATGTTTAAATTGTCATGCAAGAGAATTCAACAAGGTTTTGAACTACTGTTATAAGAGATTAACCCTCTGATAACCAGCCCTCTCCTGAGAAGATTGTAGTTCCAGTGGCTCTGGTGAACTCTGGGTCTTTATTGTCTACGTTGTTATGCCAACAGTCATAATGAAATGCCTCCCCGGTGCGGTCCACCTTCTTAATCTTCTGAATGGGTCTATTAATGAGCCTAATGGCATATGAGCGATACCACACCGGAGTGAAACTGCACAGGGTGACTGCTTCGGCAACTTCCCGCATTGCAATGCAAGGCTTCATGGCTGCAATCCATTCAGAGGAAACCATTAGAACAAACTGCTCTCGGGTGCAGTAAAGCAGACCAGGCATGATCATTTATGAACCAAATCACCTCTGGGTGCCCAACGCAAGGACAAAGCACAGATTGTCTACATGCAAACCGCGACGGCCTTCACCCCCACAGAGCTCAGGTTGTGAAGACATGAGGGAAACCAAAACTCCGTCATTGCAGCTAGCACATTGATATAGTGTATAGGAGAAACAACTCCATTTGCATTTGCTAGCAATTATATATTCTTGTGATTTATTCTCAAGGCTGTCATACTTCTGTGATAGTGCAAAGATAATAAAGTAGGTTCTATGTACATGTACATAATGCAATATATTGACACTAGTATAAGACAAAAGAAACCAGCAATGGAAAGTGAAAAGACAATATCAGTACATTCATACATTCTTTGATGATTGAATAATTGATCTGAATGCCTCTTCATGGATGTTTCTCCCTCTTCTCATCAGAACATCATATAACATTTCTTGTCCGATAAGCACAAGAAACTAAGTCATTACTGTTTTGATGAACCTTGAGATCTGTGGCTTTTCGCACAGAAATAAAAAAGAAAATAAAATGTTTCATGTGGTCATAAAAATAGTTTATGACCACATGGAAATCGTGAACTGACGCCACAACAAAACACAAAGAGATAAAGAGACTCTCAAACATCAACAAACAAAATAAAGCTCTCATCACTAAATAATGTACTATAGTGTATTTTGCTCCGACTTGATGTAAGTATTTTTATAACTATGACCTGAGAGGAAAAACACGTCTAAAATCAAAGTGGTCTACTTTAGAAAACATCATCAACCTTTCTAATCAAACTGTCCTACATTCATGTGAAAGACCTGTCACACGGGGAAAGGTTTCCCTCTTGTGGCCAAAGCACTGAAGTGCACAACACATCCAGAATGCAGTAATGATACTCTATCAATCTAATCTAAACAAAACCATTTCATGAATTCATCTACTTTGTAAAGACAAACTGAATGATATTTTGATACTTTGTAGTTAATGTGAACGTGAGAACAAAATCCTGGAACCGCCCTTTGATGCATTTCTGCATCATAATTGAATGGCTTTAACGCCGGTCCTCAAGACGTCCCTTCATAAACCTACATTTCAATCAGTCCGGTTATAATCCTGCTGACAGACGGACTGTCAAAAAAACAACACCAACAAAAACCTGAGTGTTGGAGGTCATTTGAAAAGCTTCCTCTGTGCTTCTATCACTGGGTCTCTTTATAAGGTGGGAGCCCCGTCATCAGCCTACTACAATCTATCAACCTTTACAACAACAAGAATTCACAGAGGTACATATATTGTGCAGGTGCCTGAACTTCCACAGGTGTGCTGCATTCATACCTTGTTGTAGGCGGCATTGGAAATCAACATTTAGCAGTAAACAGGCAGGCAGAGCAAGGTCATCTTCATGCTCATTGCTCGTTAATGTACTCTTTACTTTCCCTCAGGTTGACTACATGTGCGTAGATCCTCAGTTATGTCCAACCACTGAACCCTGAAAACATACTCACTCATACAATTATACACTTTCCCCATGTATCTTAACCTACACACATTGTAATCCTGGCAATGTGTCCAGTCCCTGCTATTAACATATTGATGTCATTTTCCTCTTTCTCGACATCCCTGATGTGTGAGTCATTTGCCTCCTTGTTATGCCAGTGTTAAATCCACCCACTGGTCATCACGGTCTATGAAGCATCTGCAGAGCTCTAAAACAATGACCACATCAATGAGAGCTACGCTCTGAACATCATAGAGGGTTATTTTCAGCCTGAGCCAAAGCAGCAGACCAATTTTCCGGTTACTCAAATGTTGTTCAGATCAAAGGAGCTGAAAATATGTTGCAATGAAAGGATATTTTTGAGATCATTGTAGTTCTGGGATTGAAAGTGTGTCAGTTGGAGTTCAACAAGCATCGGAGGGTTTGAAACTTTGCAAACTGCTCAGATGGATAAAAAAAATAATAATAATCCCTCACCAGTCAGAAAAAAAGGTTTGACAACAGAATAATTTCCAGTTAGCAAACCAGAGATCTACCTTACATCCGTTTGTCAGTTGTAAGATTTAGGCCACAGTCAAGATACATAAACTGAAATGTAATCCTCTGGATCATCACACTTAACATTTCAAATTGACTCCAGACATATTTGTATACAGATGTATCTACAGTCAGTTGTTAGGTACACTCGTGCTCTCTAATGTGATCCAATACAGCAGCTCTGCAAAAGCATTCTGCTTTAATAAAGATAACAATGTTCACTTTTCATTGACACTGTCATAGATGTATTAACCTACCTACATCTTTATTTTTTACTTTGTACAGGTGTACCTAATAGAATGGCCGGTGAGTGTATTATTCCCACGCAGGAAGGGACTAGTTTCTCTGTCCAGGCACTTATCTCTGTGGTGGCTCTGGTTATGAATTGCAACTCTGTGTGGGAAGACGGTTGAAGGCAGCCATGGCGATGAGAGAGAAACAGGTAGGTGTGTGTGTGTGTGTGTGTGTGTGCGTGCGTGCGTGCTTGTGTGTGTCCCCGCTGTACTGACTCTGTATGCGCTTGTTTCTGCAGGTTTCCACACACAGTCATCTGCAGCAAAGACATTACACAACTGACCCTCATGCTTCTTTAATCAATGGGCAAACACAACATGGAAACAATTCTTGCTGTGGTAAATGGATCTGCCCTATAATTCAATGAGATCCTCCTGGGCCGATGATACACCCCTCCAGTTAGATGAGTGAATTCTGATAACAGATGAACAGATGACAAAACAAACCTGGCAGATGAGGTGAAAACATCCTTTGGTGATATGTTGCCCCCTTTTGGTTTAGAGTGTATAATTCAGAGCCCTAGCGTGGTCAAATCCAGTACAAATTATACCTTTAATTCTAAATATCCATTTGGAAAACAGCTGGATTCCGTCTTTATTAGAGCTGTAAACAAAAAAAAACGCGTAGTCCTCTCTGAAGTTGCGCTAACCCTGTTAACACCATCAAGTTTTATCTTAGTTAAATGACAATTCCTCCAGAGCAAACTGCATTCATAGAATAAGCAGGACAATTTTGTAGATATGGGAATCTTATATATATATATATATATATATATATATATATATATATATATATATATATATATATATAAAATATATATAAAATTTGTACTTAGCCCGAGGCTGGCTACAGGGTTGTAGATGAGTGAACATCCATACGGCCTTGGCGAGACCTACAGGTCAGCAGTACCAGGCTTTGCACTCCTCAGCTCTTAGCAAAGGTCTCCCGCTTGTTGCTGTGATTTGGTTTGCACACTCCACCACTTCAGCCTCAGTCATTCAAAACACACAATGGATTCAATGACACGGTCGGGCAGCATTCATACTGCTTTTATAATCACCCTCCTACCTCAGCCTGCAAGAATGGATATCTACTGCTCCATTCTTTTTTCTACTTGTTGTATTTTGGACACATAATGCAACTGTGCCAATAAAAAAAGTTCTCTTACCTAATTGGAAAGGTCCCAATTTAGCATATATATGTAGTAGGCCTTTAAACATTGTATATAACAAACTGTTAGAGAAGTCATTAGCAGATATGATTATATTGAAGCATTTATTTATAGTCAACATGTTCTTAAACGTATCTTAGAAAATTATATTTGAGATGAGTACAACTGTTTTTACTATATAGTCATTATCTGCTCATGCACAACCTTCAAGCAACTACTTGATAGTGCAATTAAAACATTTATTCATGTGTATATACATACTGATTATAATTGCTGAACTCAGTTTTCAATTTACTCACACCAGACATCGTTAGAGGGCTTCAACCCTTTTGAATATATATTTCTAATGACACTCAAACAAGAAAGCAAAAACCTTACCTGTCAGAAGGCAACTAGATGTGATTATCAGCTCCTCTGAGGCTCAGTTATTAACAGGTCAAACTCAAGTCCACAAATGTGATGACTTAAAACTTGACTTGACAGAATCATTAGACAACTCGTCTTTGATATTAACGCTAATGACTCTTGACTTCACTTGAACTGGAACCGGTGGATTTGAAAGACTTGATTCGCTCACTGATAACATGTTAGAAAATGTTTTCATTGAAAGTATTTTGTGAATCAATTATTTTTTTCTTTTTTTTTAAGTGAATACATTTAATATACTAGTTACTCTGTGGACCCAAGTGTCTTTGACCTGCTTGGGACTGCCAGTCTTGATTTGGGACCTCAGTGTAACTTGAGACTCACTTCAGACAAACACTTGCTTTCACCTCTGCTTAGTAACAATTTTCATATCTTTTGTTTTAATATGTAGAAACATTGAGGTTGTTATAAAAAGTTGTTTATTTTTACACTTGGATAAAACCAGCAGTTTACCTGTTTCTAGCTTTTACACCAATTTAAACCAAAGTTACTAGTCTTTGTTTAAGCTAAGCTAAGCTAAGCTAGGCTAAATAATCATTGATTCTTCCAAGAAAGGGACCAGGACAAAACCAAACAGCACAGTGTAATAACTCAACAATTAATCTTTATTTTATATGATTTTGGTTCTTTAGCAACCTACTAAATTATTCTAATGAAGTGCAATTGTACTCAAGCCGGTTACAGTTGAGAGGAATGACAGGCACAGGTTTTGTGCAAATTTAACAGCATTTGAACGGTTCCTACATATACACAGCAGAAATACATGCCAGAGGAAAACAATACTTAAATCAATTTACATCAACGATAATTAGGAAGACTTCCCTCAAAAATAATGACAATTCAAGCTAACACTTGAGATACACATTTGACTCATAGCTGGCGTATGCGCGAGAACTGAGCGAACATTCAGTCTTTACGCACAGCGAGAAATGTGTGGCGTTGCCCAACTCCATGGACCCTACGATCTGCATCAGCATCCAGACATTGTACATCCCCATTTCAAAGTAAGTATATCAATATTGACATGAATGAAAATCCAAAAACTAGAGTGTTAGACAAGAGGAAAACTCGTAGCTAAAAATATACCACAGTTCTAAATGCTTTTCCTTCTCTGCAGGTCGGGCAGAACACTGGCAATGCAAGAATTAAAGACTGGAGGCAAAGTACCTTGAAAGCATCACAGGCCACATAAGACGACACAACCATCTGAAAGACAGGGCGCTGGGAGTCTTGGTAGACTGCAGATGTTTAATCTAAATCGCCTTCTGAACGCAGCTTTATAGCAAGAACGATTACAAGACTCACATCGGCTCTGTCCAATATCTACAGACTTAAAGGTGAAAGGTAGTAAAGTGAGCATTTGTATTTGTAGTGAGTCGGATGAGAGTTAAACTGCGATATGATCCTCCAAACATGCAAATAAACACAGCATCATAGACTGAACTGTAGTTAGGTGAGTTGGCTGATCTGTAGTGTAATAGGTTGGACGTGACAGGCTGGGTGGAGTCTGTGTGAGCTTTACCTCCTTCATCCCCCTCGCAGCTCTAAGAAACAAAAAAACTTAACATCTTGTCCCTGGAGAACAGTTGCACTGACCTGTGCTGGACCGTGAGTGTCAAGTGTGTTTTCCGAAAGCGTCTGCTCAAAGTTTGGAAATCCAAATTGAAAACATAATTTTGCATTTGCGAAATGCATCTTCAGACGACATAATGAATTTGAATCAGTAAGATAATAAAATGAACACATGCAGACTGTCAGTCTAAGTATGTTTCGAAGTAGTGAGACTTACGATGCAGCTGTAGTCTCCTGGAAACGAAGAGGCTGTGAAGAGGCTCAGGAACCAACTACTACTCATGATTCACATTGAGAAGGTGACATTTGCAGATAATGAATTGTTAAAACTGGTGCACGCAGTGTGATTTGACTATCTGCATCAACCGAGGCTCATAACAGCGGATGCACCACTACATTCTACAGCTTTCCTTTATTTTACAATCAAGGGCCACTTCAATTCTTTTACAACGTAGAATTTAACAGCATTAACAAAAACTACTTCAGTTGCATTCAAATGGCAACTATTGGAAAATTAAAGTTACTGTAACATACATATTAAATAGTGTATAGTCCATGCAACTGCGCACAGCCAGTTTTGCATCATTATGGTATGTCATTATTAGTGTATGGGACTTGTCAGCCACCACTGCATTTTCCGTTTAAGGCTCAAGGAGGAAAACTCCTCAACACCTCTCAGAAACGTCTCAGCCAGACTTGAAGAGCAAGATGGCCACTTGGCCCAAATAGAAGTAAATGAAATGCTTTGTCTCATGGGTGACGTAGCTGCCGAAGTTCCTCCCGACGATGCAGTGCCAGGTGGGGTTATACTTCTTGTCGAACTCCTGAAGGAAAGAGAAGATTAGACAACATCAAACAAGACTACAACTACAACACTCGACTACAATTCTCAGACGCTACCTTAAATATGGAGACCAGAACTGATTGAATGTCTGCAGTTCACCGGCATTGTTTTACCGTTCTCTAAATTAATAATTGTTTTATTACAGCAACAAAACGTTGAAAAAAGACGAAAAAATGTATCATAATTTGTCGAACTACAAATGCACATCTTCAGTCAATCCTCCATACTCCATGCATTTAGTTTGATAAGATAAAAGGATTAACAGGAATGTATTGTAGACAGTTTCGCTCGTAGTCCAAAGCGCAATTTATTTCCCCGGATATAAATCTAAATTTGAGTCCACATTATATGTTCTGTGAAAAAGTTACTGTTTCGAAACATATCGGAAAAAACATAGTATTTGTGATAGGCCCGCCTATCGGACAATAACACTAATCGACAAATGAATCAAATCAGGTGAGCTCTAGATATATTAATTGGCAGTCCCCACATGTTATACGAATTAACACAAGTCATCCAGGGAGAGTAACCGGGACTTGAGGGGGAAAGTTGCTTTGTGTTTGGTGTGAACACATTATAGGGTTGTGACATCACTACGGTTGTGTATGCACTTTGACTACCGTACCCAGGGGACTGGCTCTTTGGTGTTGTGGTCAGTGTGCATGGTACTTCTCAAATGAGAAGGGTAGTGTGACAGAATCTGCATTCTGATTGATATACCAGCATAACTTTGCTGTATTTGTTCTACTTCATTGTCAGTGTCAACAGTACGAATGTAGTTTGATTTTTAGGGCTGAAACGATTCCTCGAGTCACTCGAGTACTTTGCTGAGTCGGTTTAATCCATCTGACTGGTCAGTGGTCACTGTGTTCTGCACTGATGATTATTACAGTCGCACAACTTATGCTGTGGATATACGGGATGTTGTGGATGTAGTCGGTTGCAACCAATGCGACTGCAACACGGAAAAAGACCGGGAAAACGTCCGAAACCGTCAATGGTTTTGGATAATTTCAAACTTGAACCCGAAGACTTTGTGGAGGGTGTCCATAGATAGAACTGGCCAACCACAACAGCCGTTTGTCAAGGCTTCAGCAGGAAGCATCGAGTCATTGAATCCAACCCATGGATCCGAACTGCCACGGGGTAACCTGAGTGTTAGCAATAACATGAATCAATAAGATTGCTGGTTGAGATGCAGGCTTGTAAAGCATGTAGGTTAAGTTATCAGTTTTCTCAAAATATCAGGTGTTTTATGTGCAATTGATCTATATTTTAATCTAATAACTCGATTAATCTGAAAATAATCGGTCAATTATCTAAAAAAAAAACAACCTATAGTTTGGTGTGTGTGTGTGTGGGGGGGGGGGGGGG
>CAAKHC010002448.1:102213-121520 GCA_901007825.1 Macroramphosus scolopax
GGGGGGGGGGGGGGGGGGGGGGGGGGGGGGAGATTCTAGAATCCTATCTCCAGCCCTGGTCACTGCCAGTCCATATAGACCACAAATAGCTCTAACTATAAAAGATGATGTATCAGTGATGTAGGCGTCCGGCTCTCTTCCATCCATACACCTGTCCTGCCTCACCTTCTTGATGTAGGCTGCAATGTCCTTCTCTATGTTGTACTTCTCCATGGCCTGCGTGGCACAGTCCACGGCGTCCTGCTGCATGTCCTCGGACATGTCTGCGTTTTTGATCACAGCTTTCCTGTCAGTCATGTTGAAGAGGAGGAGGAGGAGGATACCTGCTGAGGAAGAGGAGCGCGTTCACTCTGACGTACTGCCCTGAAAATTAACTCCGCACGTGATGATGGTGGCTTATCGCAAACATCAATCATACGCAGAATGATTAGCATTTACGCACCCGGTTGTTTTGACAGAACTGTACTGATTCATAATAACTTAATACAGCTGTTAATTCTCTCATCCTCCTCCTCTTGACGACGACGACTCATTGCAGATTGTCTGCGAAACTTGATACAGGTGGAGTTCAATTACTTGACGAAATCACTTTCAGATAAAAACAGCTTCTGCATCTGGAGACCAAAGGAAGCTAAATATAGCAGATTAACTATCTGCTAAAGGCAAACATGCTGCAGCATACATCGAACATCAAATAAACCACATGTAGTAAAAGCTCTCTATCAAAAGAAAACTCGTGCAAGTGAATATATCTGCTTATTCATCTCAGGACAGCTCACCTTTCTTTCCGCTGCGTAAAAACTCTTCTTCCAGAGATATGTATTTCACCAAGCCAAAGGGCAGGTTGCGATGATTCTGCGGCTAATTGCTTTTTAAAGATTTACACAATAAGCATGTAGGTAGGTTGTCTCTCTGCTGTGCTCCGGCTCCCCGCCCTTCTGCTGCAGGCTGCGCTTCTCATTGGAAGAGCCGCAGCCTCCTCGCGTGGTGCACGCGTTTTTCTCCAGCTCCTGTCTGCCGGCATCTTATTTCATCCCACAATGCATCATTCACAGTGTACGACACTGGCTTGGGGATAAAGGCACGGGAGACCTTGGCTAGCTGGTGTTACCTGGCTGTCAGTCAGTGAAATACGATGCATCGGTGCTTTGAATACTGAATATAGGCGATGCTATTGTTATTGCCTTCATTCGTACAGCTGCACTCTGGTGTTTATGGCACAAAACCTCCTCCACTGGTCTGTTGGTGTCAGCTAATAATGACTTTATATATTAGAAGAGGACTGTCATATACAGAGTGAAAAATGTTTTCATTAATTGATAGTGATAAATAAAAACAAACTATATATTTTGTTCGAAAGTGTTTTATTGAAAATGCTAAGAGGAAAAGAAAGATTAAGCAAAAGAAAGATACAAACTAATCCCCCCATATGAACCCCCCTCCCAACCTCCCCAAATTTTAGTTCCCTCATACCAGGCATCTACGATTCCATCCTTTG
The DNA here is from genome assembly GCA_901007825.1 of Macroramphosus scolopax. Lineage (NCBI taxonomy): Eukaryota > Metazoa > Chordata > Actinopteri > Syngnathiformes > Centriscidae > Macroramphosus > Macroramphosus scolopax. The sequence continues at coordinate 103,712 of CAAKHC010002448.1, forward strand.
ATCCAACTTCCTGGTCCTCAGTTTTTCGTTTTCTTGTCAAATAAAGCCATTATCACTGAAAAACTTTAAAAGATAGGCAGGTGGGGCTAATAAAAAAAAGTTGCTCTGGGACTCCTGTTAATTAGGTCTGAAATCAACTCATTTGAATCCTGGAAAATTGATCCCGTTCCGAGCATCCATCCTTGCCTATCCCTTCCCTAATCGATCCACTCATCCAGCTCCAAGGATTGGGATCCACTGAGCCACTCCTCCAATCAAAACCTTGAAATACCAGGAAGAAAATCAGAGGCAGACCGTTAGAATAAAATGTCAAGATTTTGGGCCAAATTTTCCATGTTGAGCACTCATGTCAGATTAACAAAAAAAATGCCACTGAGCACAAAACATCTCTGAAATTACACATTTTACCCAAAGAGGGCCTTTAAGTTAAAAGTGGGACACTTTTGCAACAAAGTAGTCAGATTTTCACATTTGACAGCAAAGATTTTACATTTACACCACAACACTTCTAAGACTGCTATTCTGTCACAGGCCAGAGTAGCATGTTAAAATTACAAACTATAACAAAGTACAGCACATATGGGTATTGTGTGACATGCATGATATAGCAACCTATCAAAACTTTCAATTTAATGGAATATAAAGCGTACCATTGCCTCGACCTGATTGCTCCTCAATTAGATGTCCTATCCTGACCATACAAATGACATGTGCTCCACAATGGTATTATTCCAAATCACTTTAATCCTTCTCTTCAGCTGTCTAAAGGAAGACACAAGGGTAAAATACAGTTAAGCATCTGCCTCGCCAAACACACAGCCCACCCCACACATCCATTGAGAGGCTATTTAAAAAATACACCTCCCTCTTTAATACTTGCAAAAACATTGAGTGTAGCTCAACATTTTTGAAGTCCACCACAATTTCTAAACATAATTGAGAAGACGGGAGGGGGAGAAGGGGATAAAACAAAAAGGACAAAGAAGCTGGGGAGGGGGCTGTACATCTACATACCAAGATCACCCACAAGGACTTCGGGTCACGAAATGCAAAACTTAAAATCAACAGCTGACATCTGGAGAAACTCATAAAAAAGGTAAAAACAGTAGGGTACACATCAAAAGGGCAAAACTTCAATGGTAGAAAGGTTTAGGAACGGGAGCGAGAGCGGCTGTGACGAGGTGAGTAGCGGGGCGATGCTCTGCCACGGCCACGGGAATTGCTGCGACTGCGGCTGGCGCTTCGACTCCGGCTCCTACTCCGGCTTCCACGGCTGCGGGAACGTGACCTTCCATAACTCGGGCTGCGGGGACCGTCTAATTTCACACGAATGTAAGCAGTCTCACCCTGGCAGACACAAGAGAACTTGATATTGAAGAAAACATTCCTTCCTTTGGAAATTCCATGATGGAAATGAGGACCAGGTTTGCTTCAAACATTTCTTGAGAGTACTCACCTCCACACAGCAAAGAAACACAATCCATGACAGTGAACCAAATCAGCAAACATACCTCATGTGAGCGGAATTTGGTGTTGTCCAGTTTTCGAACAGCATAGGTCATATCTTCTTTGCGCACAAACTCTACAACTCCAGTTCCATCTCTGTAAACATCGGCGTAGCAAACATCGCCTGCTTCTCGCATGTGGTCCTTCAGGTCCTGCCAGCTGCCGCTCTGAGGTAACCCTGAAATACAATACAAAATGACATCTTGGAATGCACGAGAACCCTTCAAGCATTGCTTATCTGCAGAACAATAAACAATTGTTAGAGGTGAAATACTTAAATGTCTCCCCAAAAAGCCGCTAAAAGATTCTAGGACACAGGAGACAGAATTCAAATGTAAATCAGAAAAACATTGCATTTGCTTCAAAACAAATAATCTACTGTTAATGTGTGATTTTGTTGTATTCATCAATCCATGACAGATAAATCAAACATAAGCTAACAACTATTAAGAGAACAATAGAACGGTCACAATCTGTTTGTTTTTTTCAGGATCAAACTATCATCCGCATAAGCTGCACTATCACATTGCCTTTCTCCATCAATGCCTCTTTGCTTTAAATCTCCTATTAGCATAAGAGACAGTGTATGGATCCGTGACAATATCCCAGTTGTTTGCTGGTATTTGCTTTTTGTTAGTGAAAATTGAGACCACATCTCATAAACTGGATCTTAAAATAGAAAAACAATGGTGTTGTATCGCTATTAAAATAGTGGCCTGCATTTAGAAGGATGAGGAGGAGGAATCCATGAATTGCTTGAGAGATGACTCATAACCGCCTTCATGTAGGACATCTACATGGACCGGTGCGCTTACCTGACACCACGACCCTGTACTCAGAGCGTCGAGATGGAGGTCCATATCTGCCTCTGGGCGCACCGCCGATCCCGCCGAAACCGCCTCTGGAGCCCCTGCCGCTCCTCGGAAATTCCACACGCAGCCTGTAGCCGTCGTAGTCATAACCATCGCGTCCATAGACTGCATCATCAGCGTCCCTGTGGACAAAACGGTACAATTTACACGTGGCGGAAAGTGAGGACACGCACAGGAGAGAGGGAATGCAGACAGAGTCAGCCATCATAGCTGCTAGTGTTATCTGATTGTTTGCTAATCCTTCTTATCCATACGTGTAGACAATTGTAGTAATTTGCCTTTACTTGAATAACAAGACATTCGTATTTGAACTGCAATTGTTTTTTCGGCTATGACAATAAAACACCCGTTATTATTACCCTTACAACTCTGACTGAACTTGACTGTAACCCTACAACTCAGCAGCTCGCTGTCAAGTGCATGGCCATAACATTGGGAGGCAGTCAAAACAAGGAAAAGCATATTTTGCAGTTGCAGATTGACAGTGTAAAAACACAGAAAACCCAACGAGTCCACACCACGGTTCATTAGGAGTTTCACCAGGTCCAGGCAGTGGTCTGGGCTAATGAGTGGCGTTAGTTAGCACAGCTGTTAAGAGTGAGACACACAATGGGGCTGCCGTTGACCGGACAAACTAACGTCAAGCTAGCGGTAACGACTTACCTTGGGTCTTCGAACTCAATAAATGCGAAAGGCGGCCCCCCTCTCCTGTTTTTCAGGTCAATATCTCGAATTGTCCCGTATTTGTAGAAAACGTCTTCCACGTCTTTTGTGCGAATATCAGGAGGTAGATTTCCGACATAAATTCGGCAGTCGTTATTCCCAGCTGGGCCTCGCACAACACCAGACATGGCAGCTAACGGGTCGCTCGCTCCTTCAGCTCACGGTTTGTTGTTTGTAGGAGCCTAAATAATAACTGGCCCAGCCGAACTGAGACACCACGCGGAAATAGTGCAGGTCGTCGAACAGAGTGAAGAGAACGATCATGCAAGCGTTGCAATCTTGGAGTTATTCTCAGTACAGTCAAACAGCCTGGTGCGGCGTTCACCTCACCGCCACTGTGTTTTTTTTATATTCAGGACCCGCGCGCTGCCGAACCGAAGTGCTCAGTAGTACAGTAGAGCCACACATGACGCATTCGCCTAACAAAGTAGTCCGCAACCTCACCACATGTCGAGATAATGAAATCCTTCCGTAAACAACGTAACCCGTGACTTCGACTAATTATATAATACACATCGTCTTATAGATAATTTAATCGTGTATTGGTTGGTTTATCAACAGGGGCCTAACCCTTTATAGTTAAATTACTTCTTTTTACTGTGCACAGTGGCAACTTTTCTTAGTCCCTGCAACATGTTCCATAAATTCCCCCATTACAGGAAGAACGTGTATTTTTAATATATATATATATATATATATATATATATATATATATATATATATATATATATATATTCTACGACTATGTCAAGTTGTGGAAAATATACTCAGAATTTTAGGTGTTAATAAAAAGGTAGGAAATGGTGTGTGGGGGGAAAGGGGGATTCAGTTGATTGAACATTTTACCCATTATATGTATTTTTTAACTAGACACTTCTATTGATCTCATATTCATGCAGGTCGTTTTTTCACAATTGTGATGAAAGAGGTCCCATAATACTTGAAATTTAGTTTCCAAGTAACATTATTCTTTGCACAAATAGATCACGGCAATATTCCCAAATTATTAATATAAGACATGTTACGAACAAAGCTTCTGAAAATATTCCTGTGAGCATGTGAATATCTATATTGAGGGCAGCACATACAGGAGTTTAAAGTTAAGTTTGATTGTGTTTTTTTTGCATGCAATATACACCATAGCCTCTCAAAGTGGGATCTAAAAGGGGTTCCAAAAACAATTATTTCCTAACCCCTGGTGCTGGGGAGTCACTGCAAAAAACATGTATGATCGTCATGCATGATTAAATTTGTATTGACAAAAAACAAATATCCACACAAAACATCATCTCAACACTGCTTTATTTTTAATTTAGATACGTTGATCGGACTGTTATGAATGACATCACATGTAAAAACACACAATATTGTATTTTATTATCGTGTTGATTTTACTTTGTCCCCAGGTACTGCTGATGACAATAAGCTGGAAGCTAATTCTGGTGCTATATTTATTACTGTGCATGGTTACTGCTAAATAAATAATATAACTACAAAGATCCCCACACTGGTACAGAGACAGAAACTTTGCAGAACATAGAAGATACACCTCCATAACCGGATGTCGTACAGGTTTCCATCTATTTCCTCTTTTGAGTTGGCAAAGGGCAGTAAAAGTTTCATTCACTTACAGCACAGGGACTAAATAGTAAATGTGTGATTTTAAAGCTTCAGTAATGGCACAGTTACAAGAGCCTTGGGCCATAACAATACTACACATCATTCATCAGAAATACCCAAGGCCATGCTCTGATTGTCCTCATATGCAAAGGTAAGACAATGGTGTGTGGCTTGACTTCATATAAGATCATCTTGTGTTTCAATACTCTGAATTAACCTAAACTACAAGTTCTCTGCTGTACGCTGTGTTAACATAATGGAGGGAGACACTGTTAATATTGTTGATACTGTTCAGTATGCATGACAAGAACCATAGATGCCATAGCGTGAATCACAATTTTTTTCACCACCTGTGTACTTCCCCCGACATGCCAGACTGTTGACCTGTGGCAGAACAGACATTGAACAAGCAAACAAACACAACATATCAAACAATCATTGGATTTGTGTTTGAGTAAAATTTCACACATGATTCCTCACAGAAAACAGGGATTAAACGTACCTCTGTCCTCTTGATGAACTGCTCGGTGGCAGCTTTCTCGTTCTCCTTATGTCCTCTCCAGGCCCTGAGTGCAGAGGCCTGCAGGGCTCGACCAAAGGAGAATGTAAGGACCCAGGGTTTGGCCAGGGGGCAGTTGTTGATGGCATTGAGGTTGACAGAAGCCTCCTCTTCGCTTTGACCACCTGAGAGAAAAGCCACTCCTAAAGGATACAAAAAATATAATTTTACATTCATACTGTGGGTGCAGATTTCATAAATATCTGTGTTAAATATTCGCCAGATGTGACAGCCTTTGACTTACCTGCGACTGCCGGAGGAACACTGCGCCGCAGGGCTGTGACAGTTGCCATAGCAACATCCTCTGGGCTGTACTTGATGGAGCAGCTGTGCCCAGGAGTCACCATGTTTGGCTTGAGGAGAGTCCCTTCCAGGTACACGTGGTGGTCTGACATGGCCTTGTACACCGCAGCCAGGACCTGAGAACCACACGTCGTTGGGTGTTTCTGTGTCTCAATAAATGACGCGCAGTGGAGAAATGATGTCACGCACAGACATGCACACATGGAAGGAAGAAACACACCTTCTCGGTGATGTACTGGCAGCGTTTCAGGTCATGATCTCCATCAGGCAAAATCTCTGGCTCTATGATCGGCACAATGCCATGCTGCAGGGCCAAGAAAGGAAAAGTCATAAGATTGGCACTGATATGTCATATAAGTGGGCGAGCTATCCAGTATAATATTGAGTCCTGACCTGCTGGCAGATACTGGAGTAACGTGCCAGAACATTTGCATTCTCTGTGATTGCCAGTTTACTCGGATTGGTGTCACTGATCTTCAGCACGCAGCGCCACTTTGCAAAGACTGCTCCATCCTTTTTATATTGTGCACAGCGATCTGACAGGCCATCCAGACCTAAGGAACAGATTCGTTTTTACAAAAAGAACAATACTGCAGCTGCCAAATTGTTGTGAACTGTGTGTCCAGGGTGGCTGTTATATTCATCCACAGTGAGTGACCAAGAGTGATTTGTCGCACCCTGTGTGGTGCTTTCTCCAGAAGTGCCTGCCAGGGGGACGACACCCTTGTCAACCTGAGAAATACAAGACAGAAAGGGGAGAAACATGCTAAAGAAATAACTTATAATAAAATCACATTTCAATTATTTGCTACTAAACTAACGCACCTTGATACCGACAAGGATGCCCCGGTCTCTGATCATTTTGACAAAAAGTACACCGTTATCAGTGTGCTGGTACAGTGTCTCATGGAAGAAGATGACTCCTCCAATGCAGCTGTTGACACGATCGTCTGCACTGAAGAGGATCTGCCGGTACTGTCTGCGGTTCTCCTCTGTGTTCTCCACACCTACCTGAGCCAGCCGCTTCGCCATACTGCCTGCAATTCATAGTGATGTGGATAGTAGATGTTAAACTTGAAAATGATGATCGAAATAAATGCCATGTATGATAAAAAGATAGATTTCTTTACAGACCGACTGACTCATCTGCAGCCAGGATGCCCTTCCCAGTAGAAACTATACGTTGGGCGGTCTCATGTAGCTCCTTCTTCTGCGCCTCAGAGAGTGTAGGGAACTGGTGCGTCATGCTGAAACACTGATCGTCCTAAAGCTTTTGGTCAAAGACGTCACCAAGGGGTTGAATTATTTACTCACTGACAACCAAAAGCACATCCATCAATAAAGTTTATTCAGATTACAACAGTTTCTGTTCTTTTAATTTCTCAATGTGAGTACAGCTCAGGATGTTGAGATGATATAAAACAAATCAAATTCAACAGATGAAGTTCCCAAAAACCATTGAACCCCATTTTGGTCCGGCACTCAACCAGCAAGCCTTGAGCAAAGTAAATATTGAATACTCTCACCTGAGATTTAGATAATTGGGGAATAGATCAAAAAATTTTATCTAATTCAACAGCGGAACGAAAGGCTTGAATTTAATTAAGAAAACAATTTCTCTGGCAGAGTAGATATCAGCAAAATATGTTGGCAGTTACAACTTAGAAAATAAAAATTGAAGTCCATACGACGTTTAGTATTTATATTCAGGAAGACTAATCTCAATCGTAATTGCAGTTGTGTTTACAGCTTTTTTCTAAATGCTGCACATGAAAAGATGATTAACAGAAATATCCTGCAACAGTATATCAATTAAGGCCTGATTTAAAAACCCATATTAAAAGCGAAAGCATAAAAGCAAGAGAAGTTCTTACCTGACAGAAAATGTAACGTGTCGGGGTCACTGATGTGATAGACACTGACGGCAGCTCTCTGTCAGTCCTGGTTTGTACCCAGCTCAAGTGTGTCACACCTCATGAGCTACCACCCCGAGGCGGGGCTTATACGCCCATCTTGTCCCATATAAATGAGATGAGATTCTTTTTGATGAATCATTGCTCTTTCCAAATACAATTTAAGTCACGTAGATGCTTTCTTCACATGGTAATGTGGCCCCTTTAAGTTTTTCAATCTTTGATTCAAGAAACAATTGATGCAAATGGATATGTTGTTTTTCCGGTATAACCGGATTTCTAACATTTAGTTTTATATAAAGTGGTATTTCAATTTTGTACGTTTTGGTCTCCGGCTTAAAATATAAATTATGTTCTCTGTTGGAGGTGTCTACCCTATAGCAACCTAATTTAAGGGTTCAGTCATACCCCATGGCATGCTATTTATATTCTAATTAGTAAAAATGTCCCTGGAGGGAAGTTTCAACCCTCCTGATAATTTGGTCTGCACCCTGGAATCCACAGGGGCTTTTCAGTCTCAGAGCAAATCATGCACTCAGTGGCTTCTTAGGCGAGCTTTAAACTGTAAAGACTAAGAAGGAGAGTTTCAGAAATAGAAATAATTTCAAGGTTCCTGTTGATGTCAATGAACATGGCAGTTGTCCCAAATTAGAGGAAAATGAGGACAGCGAAATCATTTCCATTTTGAAAAAACAAAGAATTTTGAACTTTTTTCCATTCGGTGTATCTTTCATTATATAATTACTATGTATGTAAAAGAAAATTGGAGCAACATTAAATGATGTTTCCTGTGAAGTAAGTGGGATCACATTCGTCACATAGATTGATTTGTAATCAGCGGAGGATGTTGAATCATGTTGGTCTACATCACTACAGTACGTATGTTCGGGAGGATGCATGTTTTTTGTGATGTAATGATACCAGTTGCACCGTCTCAGTGGCATTTCAGGGAACTCCTCTCTCCACTATAGTGGGTCAGTGTGCCTCTGAAACTAAAAATGGGTCATTGGTCTGCCTGCCATGATACAGCCACTACAGAGACATGATGGACCTGTCTAAGACAAGGGCCTGAGAGGGAATTCAATGTCAGGAGGCGGTGGGAGGAGGAGTCGGTGCACTCCCATTCAGGAGATCCAGTTTTAAATAGATACATGACTTCTAGAGGAACAGCAATTACACATGGCTGCTTCCTCTGGGACGCTCCTTCTTTCCCGTTACCTAATTAAAAACACCTAATAATGATACTTTATCTGGTCCTCAATTTTCAGTCCTATTAGGGTTGTCCTCGATGGGTTTGTGAGTGCTCCTCTAAATAGGTCAACTCGAGGCTTAAAGCTGTATCCAGGTGCAACGCAATACGCTACAATACAACAGTGGAACTAATCTTCTCAATTCCATTATCTTTGATTCTAAATGGCTGTTTAAAATTAACTAACCGCATTCGATTTTGTTACATTTCTCCTCTGGAGGTCCATGATCTGAAGAGTTTTAGCTCTCGGCAAAACAAATTTAGTGCACCAGAGGTTTTATCATTTGGTTAAACTGTGTTATTGTGCAAACTACTTTATCGCATGTTTCCAATTCAATCAGGTTAGATGTAATTCAACCTGTGTATCAGATTCGTCACTGAAGTTGAGATTCAAGATTTGTTCTTTGTGTTGGAAAGTGTTTATAAAGTAAAAGAAGGATCTTTCACTGTCAACGTTTGACGCAACATGGAAAAAAAAAAGCTGAGGAAAAAGCGTAACATCTTTTATTGAGTCTTTTCACAACAGACGATTGGACATGTCAGAGCAGGATTAACACAGCTGTGATTAATAACTTTCTTTTAGACCCTGTTTGAGTGCCTGGTAGAGTGCATGCTGGCTCACTGGAGTGGCCGTGACACGCTAAGTAGAACAGGATCAGAATCAATTTGATCAATTACACCTCAGTATGAGCAGCTGCTGTGAAAAGGGCCGAGTGGATGATCTGAGGAAGCTCATGATGTGATTGAAGGCTCAATTACAACTGACAGAACACATGAAATATTGTGTTTAGAAGCACTGCAGAAAGCTAGTAAATATATATATTGGGTTAAACTTTTCACATTTCATTCTACCAATATATCTGTTGGGTCAAAGTGTTACTGCATATACTGTATATAGATGGATACATTTTTGCAGCAATGGAAAGTTTAACCAACAAGGCACACAAAAAAGGGACATTTGCTGCTGGATCAACAATCGTAATGGTGATAATTTAAAAGGTACATAACTAAATTGCTTTAATATAATACTGACAGCAATGTAAATGTAGAAGAATATGTGACAGACCAAGTCCATAACAAATCTGTTCCTATATGGAGGGCAAGGAAACTAGTACACATTGAAAAACAGAAATCAATAGTAATGCAGTATTAAGTATAAGTTTTTCCAGATGGATATTTTGTATTGACGTATTTGCTCTGTAGCTCAGTTCAAGTCCATGTTGGCCAGAGTAAGAGACAGTTCAGAAGGAGTTGTAGGAGAATTAAGAATTTTATCGCAGTCAAAGTTATCGAAGTAGTGCAGTGAGAGGCCTCTGGCTGCTTTGGCTGTCCAATCAGGATGCGTCCTGAGCTCGAGGATGACGTCCAGAGGTTTCTTTTGGAGGATCTGAGAGTCAAATGATGTGCCTTGGAAGAAGGTCTGCAGTTTGAAAGACTCCAGGTTACGCAGGCGATTCCCTGGATTCTTGCATAACAGCTGCGTCACACAAGAGAGATTGAAAAAACACATTGAGAATCTTTCATTCACAGCGATTGGAATGAGAGAAAATGGAATTACATCTGCTGACCTGAATGAGCAGCGAGGTCAATGACGAGCTCAACTTCTCGGGGGGGGCATAAGGGAATTCTCTGACCTTGCTCAACATGGCAATATGGTCTGGCTCTGTGGGTAATGGGAACTAAATACGCAGAGATGCTCAGACATTTGCACAAACACAAAAGCGACAACCATTGACGTTGTAAAAATAAATCAATATGCAAGTTTCTTTCAGCGTCCTCACCTCTCCTGACACCAGGGAGAACAGCATAATGCCAAGAGACCACCAGTCTGCAGCGTGGTTGTATGGACCCCCACTCAACACTTCAGGAGCTGCTCAGGAAAACAGGACAGATTTCATTATAAATTCCTTCATAGATGCATAAATTATATTGTCTGGAAGTCCAGCAACTGTCTGTATACCTCCAAACACCAAATAGGTATTAAGTCTATGAAACATCTCACCCATGTATTGGATAGTCCCACATATTGTAAACGCTCTTCCACTACATTTAAGCCGACGTGAGAGTCCAAAATCAGACAAACGGAGATGGCCTGAATGATGGCAAAACAAAAAAAAGTACTCTAAAATACAATATACAAATTTTAATACTACAGTGTATGAATGTGATTTATTACACAGACATTGTTGCCCCCCTGAAGGCCCATTTTTACTTGATTCGGGATGAAAATATAGAAAAGCGTTACCCTGGTCACTCAAGAGAATGTTCTCCATCTGAAACATCAGTGATATTTGCATTATAAAGTTAATAAAGACACAGATTACAATGTTACGTGAAGCAAAAAACATCATATACAAATTGTACCTTTACATCTCTATGCATGATCCCTAAGTTGTGCAGAAATCCTATAAACAAAAACTCTCATCATTACAAGTCAACACATCCAACAATGAAGCTGAAGTCGATATAGTGAACATCTTATTCGCACTCACCCAGCGCGCAGCCCAGCTCTGCAGCAAAGAGCCGAACCTCATCTTCCTCAAACTGGCCTTTCAGCAACCAGCAAGTGTACAAGTCTCCAATGCTGCAGTAGTCACACACTGCAGAGGAAGAGAGAGCAGGACCCTCATGTCTCTGAAACTGGCTCCAGACAGCACACAGAGTTAATTCAAGTGAGGAGTTACTGATAGAAAAAAATTTCAAAATAGGAAGGAAACCATTGAAAGGAAAGTAGATCTGCTCATCTATTTATTGTTCTGTGTGAATAGGAAGAATTTAGAAATAAAGTTGAGTCAAATCAAACGTTCTTCCTGTCAAATGCTTTAAAATTAAAAATCCTGCTCACATGTGATACGATACTAAATGACTATAGACCAGGGAATGTAGAGGTGTGATGAACCTGTGATTACTTTTTCTTTTATTTAAATGGACACAATTATGGTGGATAAAACTCATGCATGTACAGCAGCTGCAGCCACACTCGTTCTCGTTAGATGGCAGTGTACCTCTTCAGACTCCAGTGCTGAGATTTATAATCAGACCAGAGGGACGGACACAGCCTAATTGATATTTCTCTGGGATCACAGGGGAGGAAACCTCTCAAACATCAAATGGATAAGGGTAGCTATAAGGGAGAAGGTTGAACTGTGCCACAGTCTATAAACTCACTAATGAAGAGATGGCGCTGTGTCTGCCAGCAGTCCTGCAGATTGTGGATAAAGGGGTGTTTGAGCTGCAGCTGCAATGCAACCACACACACACACACACACGCACACACAAACACACAGAGACACACGCACAAACACACACACAAACAGTGAGAGTGAATAAAAAGGTGAGACATGAACAGAAGGGTTCCCTATGCTCCACATAATTCTCTCCAAGAGGGTAATGAGTTGATCAAGGACATTTTTCTACTGTACAATCTCAGTTTAAACACTTTTAATACTGTGCTTTTAATACTGCAAGGAAATCCCTTTACTCTAGAGTAGTTTCTTTATTCCTACATACAGTAGTTGTTATGTCCTGTAAATACAATGGCAGTAAACTAACATGTATACTCCAATATTACAGTGATACCTGAATGATGACTTCCTCTTTGCACTGCTCCAGCACTCCACGCCTCAAGATCTCCGACTTCGGTAAGACCTAAGACACAGTGAGAATTAATACACAAGAACATCGTATGTTCAGACGGTAATGATGGTTGTGCTGCTGGACTGACCTTTACAGCAAAGGTTTTCTCTTTGAAAACATCCTGGACTTTCATGATGGGTCCAAGCGATCCTTTGGCTATGAAACCAAGAATCTGTGAGCACAGAAATACTGTTATTTCTCTCACTGCTGCACTTTAACATCTGCATTAGAGATCAACTCTGTTGAACAGTCTGACGTTGTGGTGCAGGTTACCTGGAAATGATCTCGTCCTGGAAATGTTCGGTGGGGGAACTCAGGCAGAAAAACAGAGATGAGAGCTGGAAGAGTCTTGTCCGTGCCTGGCTTGAGGACGGGCAGGTCGCTGTCCAGTCCGCCCGGCTGAGAGAACACAGCCGAGTGACCGAGCTGCCTGAGTCTGTGAGCCATGTCAACCTTCATGTTTGAGAGGAGGCCATGACTGAGTCGACGCCGAGTTGCTGCGACTGCCTCTCTCTACATTCAGTGGGGGAAGAAGATAATTGATATAATAAGGGAATCTTGGTGCATTTGATCAAGTATAATTATAAAAGGAACTATTGTACTTTTAATGTGTTTGGCAGCTGTGGTTATACGGCTAATTAACGTTCCTGGTAACTTAGCTCTTATAGAAAACGTTAGTTACGGTTAGTTTATTAGCAACATGTTTAGTTATAATTATGATTAGATTTGTTAAGGATCATTTCAGACAACAGTGCATGGTTGATTTTAGTAGCATAGCACATCCTTTTTTATCAAATCAATATAGTTATCCAATATATTATTATGTTCTTGTAAAATATTATTATTAAGTTTATTATGATGATGATTATTATTATCATTATTATTATTGTTATTAAGACATTCATATATATAGAATTAGCCCCTGCCAACTTTAATTTTCCTCTTGTGTTTTTAATTTGTGTTTCTTTTTTCTTTTTCTAAATAACATTCACTAATGCCACCACAGGGTCTCTGTATATTTTACATTTTTAGTACAAAACTGTTATTTATAACCGGGAACATTTTCACTGTGGTGCTGCTGTTTTCACTTGATGACATCACATTTTCTTTCACCACTGCTTATAGGAAATAAAATACAGTATTGCCTCGCTATTAATAATCAATTAATGAACCACTTATTGTCATAAAGATTTGGTATAACTGGATTCGATCACATGTGGAAGACAGAAACATGCATCTGTACACATCGTCATAACTATATTAGACTTCACTGTGATTATTACTGCGCACTACAAATACAAGTAATTCGTAAGTCCTGAGTCTTATTGTTGAACACAGTTAAAACCAATCGAGACGTGATTGTTCTTTTGTAATCAAACCGATGACAGCCATCCGGGTCATCAATGCCTCATAAGAACTCATCGATTAGTTTGTTTACAAGATTAATAAAACAAGGCGGCTGATCCTAAACAATCTGCATGTCACCGGATTTAAAAACATGCTGATCGCGAAGTGACGCTAACACCCTCGCGACAGAATATCTAATTAATTAATTCTCAGTTGTTTACACACACCAAGATGTAAACAATGGTTCACTAACCTTGCTGTTTTTACTGATGTCGCTGCCCATCACATCCTCACAGCCCGAACAAACAACCGAAGTATTTAAACCATCTCAGCTGAACATCTCGCTCCGGTTTAGTAGTTCTCTCCATCACAGCTCGTCCGCTCCATCAGCGCTCCACGTGTTTCTGGGAGAAGTGTTTGCAGCGGCTCACCCGGAGCGGGACGCGCTCCATTCCGCTCCAGTTAAAGCCGCCAGATCAATGTTCCATCATCCCTCTGTGACTCAGACCAGCCTCTGTATACAGATTATTCACAGCCATCCAAACCCCAAATAAACCAAACATGCAGACTAGGAACACTTTTATTGACAATAAAACAATGATAGAAACGATCATTTGCTTTGTGAAAAAGAGAGGAAATCAGTCAGAGGAGAAAACTGAAATGCAGTTTTTCATCTTTCTCAACAGAAATGTGACCAACACAAAAGGCTAAGCCGCACAGTTACACAAGGAGTCCAACAGAAACAACCGTGGTTAGAAAAATACTTTGCATAAAAAGTGCTTCAGTGTTAAAATTACAAAACATACTCTTTTACCATCAAACCAAGTGCCACATGTTACAACATACCTAAATGCTCTGTGTCTGATATATTGCACTGGGACAGCAAGCTGAAGGGATGCAGGCAGTCATGGGATGTCACAAGAAGCTGATACTTTGGTACTGAGTCAACGCCAAAACTCTGATAATGTGATGATACTTGTGTTCTTCGGTGCCCAAAATACCAAAAGTAACAAAGATGCTGCAAGTACTGAACATACAAGACAATAACATGAGGAAGTGCAGGGTGAAGAAAACCTGACATTCGTTTATGGAGACAAACTTTGTGCACAGCAGGTTTTCATTCAATTAAATCTATTTGAAAAATAATTATACTTATCTATTATTTTGGTATTAAATTTAGTATTAAGGTTGGTGTAAATGTGCAGACAGCTATCAAATTTCTGGTATTGTGACATCTCAATAAGATATAAAAGTAATATATAAAATAGTATATTGGTGGGAGAATTCGGGGTGACAGTCATTTAGCCATGTCATTTCCTCAAGCTTTAACAGATAAAACATATACTGATATACATATATATATTTATGGCATTTCAAAATCAAATGTATACAGCTGACAACATTGAAGAGGTTTATTCGAGGTGCTTTCAATTGACTTCTATTGAATCTAGCGCACTTAAACAAGTTGGACACACAGTGTTCCCGAGCCTGCGGGAAAAGGTGCTCTCAGTCTCGCATTTATAAAGGAAAACGAAACGGTAACAGTGAAGTGCTGGCTACAGAGACGTTTCCTCGCTACATGCAACAAAGCCGTCAATTTTTTGAAAGTTGCAGAGTGTGAAATTGAATAGCACACAAATAAACACAATTACTACATATTTGGTCAAAGTGTCACAGGTCCAGGTAATCCTGGAGCTGTCGGAGTGTCAGTTGTTGCCTGGATTCTGGCCATAAACGACTTCTGAGACACAGCAGGAGGTACATTTTCAAAAGCGAAACATTCAGCAGGATCATCTAATGTGTTAAAGTAACACTAAAACTATTTGAAATACGCCACCGCTTCCCTTTTTCATTGTGATTCTCGAAGCCAGTGACAATCTGACAGGCAGTCTGCGTGTTTCCTGATCCCCTTCACTGAGGGAGTGTGGCAGCTGCTGCAGGGCATCATCCAGTGAAGTTCTGTCCTGCCGTAAATGTAAGTGAGTTTCACTTGCGTCGACTGAAAATGCTCTTCTTGCTGTAGCTCTTGTCTGCAGTGCTGAGGCCGATGATGAGCCGTGCCTTCTCATCTTCCTCCTGCTGCTGCAGGCTGTTGTCCAACTTCCCTTCGGATGACTTCCCCCGCAGGTCTGAGCCTGAAGCAGGTTTCAGACGCAGCTTCTCCTTTATCATCTGAACACAAAAGACGTTTTTAATTTAGGTGAAAATGAACCAGTTTCTAGTGAGTCAATAGGAAATAGTGAACAAATAAAATAATTTCAAGCACAGTCTCTGCAGTGAAGAAAAACAGCTTAATCACATCTAAAATAACATACAACAATTAGGTGTCTGCCTTCAACACCAGCTTATTGTTGTGGCGAAACAGGACTCAAAGTCATTAATGATGATCACCTGCGCAACAAGTGCTTTCCGACTGTCTCTTTTCACAGCCATGGCAAAGTCCAGCCAGGTCCAGGTATTGTTATGGTACTCCAAACAGGGCAGAACCAGGTTCAGGTCCTTCCAGTCAACACTACTACTCTTTTCTCCCTGAGGAGAGGAGGAATAATAGAGTAAAACATTAGACTCATTATTCATTATAATAAACACATTGATGTTATTATATGGACATTAAAGCACAGAACTCACCTTATAGCTGACACAGAGGGGCACTTGGGGGATCTTGATGTAGATGAAGGAGTTGTTCATAGCAGCTCTCTCTTTCATCTTATCAATGTCATCAACAGGATGCTGGAGGGAGAAATTATACCAAGCGATCACATTTCTTTCTATTGTTTTTCTGAACCTCATAGAAAAATCAATCAAAAATGATCAATACCTCTGGAGCTTTTCTGAACGACCTCCTGACCCCGGCAGTGCGGTTCAGTCCCTGGGCAACCCCTTTGCTGGGGCCCATTGCACCCATGGTGTCCTCTGATGACTGCCGAGTCTTGACAGGGATACCTGTAAAACGGAGCACAACATCATCACCACTGTGACCCCCGGGTGACTCTGCACCCTACACCTTATACTCCCACCGAGTTTCGTGCATGAAGACACACACACCTCAAGGTCATATCAAATTGACAGAGCCTTTTAATAGCTCAGAGAGATGACATAACACAGTAACTGGCTATTTAATACGACACACGCGGCTTGCAGAGAAAATGGAAACCATTATTGATTGGGTAGATGCAATAGATTGCAGGTTGGTAAGCTCAGAAGAGAGAAGAGTGCTGCTCAGCTTACAGCGGTCATATTTCCATTGTTGAACAAAACCTACCAGTGGTAACCAATCTGAACTTGTCTTCCTCATCAGTGACCTCTTCCTCCTCTACGTTTCTTCCTGGGAAGAAAAATCCCATCATTCTCTTGAAGAACTGGTACATCAGCTGGATGGTGAGAGGCACCACGTTCACCTGGTGACGGAAACATTTGGTTTTGTAAAAATATCCAACAAAAACACAAATGAAATGATTCAGTTAAAGCAGTTACATGATATTCTTCACCTCAAAGTGTTCCTTGACAGAGATCCCACCCACAGGGGGGCGCACTTTACTGAAGATGCGCAAAGCAAACTGTCGCCCTGATTGGCAGACGCGCTGAGGACGAAGCACCACCTATTCAGAAAAAATTGTGTTTAATCTTCAGCTACATCAAAAGATGAAAGTCAAGTGTGAGTCCTGGTTCTAGTTTGATGTCATATTGAGTCATACTTTGATAATAAACACAAACAACTCATGATTTACATTACTTCAGGTTTAAGTGCAGTCGTAATGAGTCACACATGCATCACTGAATGATGACAGGGCATGCAACACTGAACAGGAAACCGAAGAGCCACTGAGTGATCCATCTAGACAAACAAGATGGAGTCAACACACAATAGTCTTCACCAGCAGTGTACCTACCCTCACACGCTGCAGAGGAAACCAAGCAGAGAACCATGAATAGTGCTAATCAAGACCCTGTGCTTAGATATTAACAAGTCCCACAATACTATAAAGCATATCAGTTGAAACAGAGTATTATCAAATGAAAGCAATGATGAACTAAAAATATATATATATATATATATATATATATTTTTTTTTACCTTGTA
>CAAKHC010002449.1:0-16812 GCA_901007825.1 Macroramphosus scolopax
TCACCAAAACCACGTACGTTACCCAGACAGTTAAGTAGGCCGTCTCATTCTGGACTGTCTCTGTCCCGACTTCGACCACAATGCATTGCGTCCTGGTTTGCTAACGTTAGCTGCTAGTTAAAGTAATTAATGTCTCCGCGTAACCCGTTGAGATATAATGCGTCCTCTGAGGTCACGAGCAACAAACTAAAAGTGGAAAGTATTATCAATATTTTTACAAAGCCTGCCGAAACCATATTTTAGTAACGTTAATATAATGTAAACAGAGGGAAATATATTGCGGGTTTAAGTATTTCGATGGTGCTAAGCTGCTTTAATACAATATTTAACTTTATATTAAAGTAGTAAAAATCAACACAAGGGAACACGATGTATTTAAAGACACAATAGAGCGTTTTTTGTATATAAATCGATTAAACTTCAACAGATTTAAACTTCTATATAACAGGAAGTTTAGGCGTAATCCCATCATGCCTTGCGCCGTAGTATTAAAAGCTAAGAAATCCTAATGTTTATAAAATGTGCTTTTAGCAGAATTTATTCTCAGTAATCTGTGTTCGTAGGAATTTAGGAAATTGTGTGAGTTTGGTTGTGATAACAGGAAGGTTTTATAGTAAAACCAGCACTTTAAGTGGTATCGTCGTGAAAGTGGTGGCTCTGAGTTTCATCGATAAGTCAGTACACTCTTGTTTCTCTTCAGATCGTATAAATCTTTCGCCTTTTACTAAAGATTTCCGTGGAGAGGAACAATAAGAGTTTAGCTCAATTTTTTGATGCCCTGCGCAAGCGGGGCTTCCTAACCCTGTAAAAAAAAACGATTCCAGTCTTGGTTATAGCTATGTAAAACAGTTTTCCACAAAGCTGCGTATTTTCCTTAAGTACGAGACAATGTACCGAAAATTTCATGTTCGGAAATTAAAGCATGAAACACATATATCCTTAATAACACAATTTCCGTGTTAAATAGGTTGTTTCTTCACTGTTCAGTTTTAGGGTTGAGACTTGTGTTTTGTCATAAATTCCATATTAACTATAATAAGAATAATAAGTGAGATATTTTTGTGTGTCTGAAGTCGAAGTATGAAATCAATAGTATAGGAAATGTAAACTAATACGGGGGAAATGTACTAGCACTCACTAGTTGTTGAGTTTACATTGCAAGGGACTAAACATTCCAACAGGTGGTGCTCTTTTCAATGCTTCAAATATCTACACATCTAAAACATTCTCCTGCACCTGAGGTTAAATAGATAGGTATAATCCTATCTAGCACAATACCAATTCTGGTAACTGTGTTTAACCAGTGTGTGTTTTGGCATAAAGCCAGTTTGTCTTATGGCCTGGTGGATGGTGATGTTCTACCCACAGATGAGACAGATGTGGCTGACACTCATGTCTGGGCCGATAACTCCTCCTGCGGAGTCGAAACCCCTCCGAATAAGGGAACCTGATGATTGTAATACAAGAGTTGACAATCATGATACGTTTACATTACAGCGATTAAGGAAAGGTGTCAGGGCCTTTTCTAGTTTCTCTTAAAAAGGATTTTCTCTTCAATCTATACGTCATTTAAATGCTTCTAAAACTTAAAACTTGACTGGAGTCCACCAATCTGCGTTTAAAGGGATCATTTGAATGGAAGCTTACGAGCTATCCCTGCACATCATGTCTCCTAATACCACTTTCCTCCTTTGTTACAATTAGGGCAGAGAGCCCTACACTGGTGATACGCTGCCCCCTGATTTAGGAGTGTGGAATAGGAATTGTTAGAAACAAATTATACCTTTAACCAAGCTACTTGGACACAATTACGATAAGGCCCGTTACGATAAGTTGATGAAATACTGATGTATTTCATCACGTTGGGTTTTTAACCAAAAGAACTTGAAAATAATCTCCACCAAACTATGTTTATATATACTGATAAAAACAACACACAGATGCAAAATATAACAAAGTTTATTTGTAGCCTTGGCAAATCTCAGACAACAATTAATTTCTGTGTAGGAGGAATAAAAGATCTTTAAAAAAGTTGAATGTATAGTTCTGAATCAGCTCAACGCAGACCTACGTCATAGCCGACTCAGCCGCCCTACAACATAGTGAGCATATATTCAGGCACATTAGTGTGACTGCGTTGCTCTGCAAGTACACCACCAAAACGCTAGTTGGCGCTGGATATTCAGTGGGAAAATAGTGTATGAAAACGCATTGGAGGAAATTGTAGTCCAGGAAGCGGTTGAGTCTCACATCCGGTCTGCCTCACCTAAAAATGTAGTTGGATGTCTGGGGTGGAGCACTCCATCGCCTCACCGTATCAAATGGTGAAGGTTAAGGTTAGAGTTCCCTACATCTGGGTTCATTAGGACTAGGGTTCCCTACAGCATAGACATCATAGACTATGGTGTACAGAATTCAAAAGTATCAATCAGCCTTAATGCTTTAATTCCCTTATGAACAAATCATTTGCAGTTTTTGCACCTGTCAAACGCCCCACCCTCATAGACACCATTGTTCAACTCATTGAACATGTCCACAAAGGGGGAAAAGGCCACACTGCCATCACTGTAAAGTCTGGAGGCCACAAAGCCTGGTTTGATGCCACCAACCTGGGAGGCAGATTTTCGTTATTGATTTATACGTATCCTGCTGAAAGGCTCCCTCTTACATTAATGATTAAATACATTGAGACATTCACTGCATTCACAGTCTACTGGTGTACTTGTCAATTCCAAGCAGACATATATGGACAGACAAGACTGTGTGGGGCCAACGACAATGACGCCTTTCTCATCAGCCATATTCAGTCTCGTCAGGACTTCAGGGAAGATCAGTTATGATGGAAATGTTGATATATTGTTATATTTTCCTTTTGCTGCAACACACTCACACTAGCGTTGCCCAGAGGAACATCATGAGCGTCCAGGCCATTAACAAATGCAGTAAGCCCTTTAAGTATATTCCCTGCCCTTCCTCCCCGGCTCGTCCCTCCTCCCGGTTAAAACGTGACACACATCAGTTGTGTGACAGGTCACGTGACAGCCATAGCGTTGATCCGGAAGGAGGAGGGAGGGAGGGGGTAGCTGATGTTGCCGAGAAACTGCGTAAAGTCAGCGGTAGGCAGTTGCAGTCATGCAGAAGGCTGATCTTGTCAGCTTCAAAATAAAACATCCAATTGCATTTGATGTTTTCTCACTTCATATTATTTTCCAAAGCACCTGCATTTAGCAATGTTTTACCACCGAATCAAAATACTTTGTGATATCAAATCGTTCAGGAATAACAGGACATATGGTAACTTTAAGGTTTGAGTCCTAATGAGTTCTTTGCAAATTTAATGGGATTTCATTAGCCGAATACTAAGCTGACCACTAGCTCGCTAACTATTCCCATTAAGTAAACTTCCACAAAATACTTACTGTTCTTTGTACAGCCTCAAATGCTGAACGAGGTTGTTGCATGCCTGTCTGGGATATTTCAGCTGCATGTTTTGAATATTACTTAAACATTATTTTTTTGAATTATCAGTTTTTCATGTGAAGTCAAGGAATAAGCTATAATTTTTTTTATAAATGGAATTGTGATATTGTCCTATTAAATTCCTGACTAAAAAGTGGCTTCTTCACAGTCATTTTCCAGATGTTGCCTCGCACTGCTAAAATTCCGATTTTGTAACAATAACACGGCTGTGCTGTGATTTGGGCTAAATTTATATGTAAAATGACCAGTCAAAGTTACAAGCAACATAATAGCTTTCTATTGTAAACCACCTCGATGAATAAACCCTCTAAACACTCTGCTTCACTCATCATAGTAGATTTTTTTAGAGGTATGTCTGGCACTCTGACAGTCCAACCCTCCGCCAACAACAATGTAAAAAAAAAAGCTGTTAAACAAATATGCACTCAAATGTTGTGGTTTCTTCCTTGGCCCATGCTACACCCCTCCAATTTGATGATAAATTAAATGAGCTTTTAACCTTGCGAACAAACTAACGCCACCGAAACATAATCTCCTTGGCGGAGGTATATTAATGGTCATGATTGCTGATTGATAAGGCCCCCCTATGGCCTCAGGAGACTCTAAGATTGCCCCCTGTGACATTCAACTGCTCTTGTAACTATTTATTTTCTCCTCGCCTCAGAGAAAACCCAATTTTATCTTGAAAACCTCAACCGGAAGTCCTACGTCTTACTGTTTTCGTATTGACGCTGGTTTAGAGAACCAGTCCAGCTCGCCTGCATTCCTCCTCTCTCCAAAGCCTGGCCGATAGAGACAGAGAAAGAAAGGGGGGAGAAAACTCACATTATTATTCACAACCGTGCTGGATTTTTATAAACCGGGGAGTCGACTCACACCGGACCGGTGACCAAATAAGGCCACGACTAAATAACCGCGACAAGACTGCACCTTTGGACCTACAACAACGACACAGCGGCCCGTTTTTTCTCTTGTTTAAAGACGGCAGTTTGCGCTAATGTGCCCGTGTAGGTCGGCTATCGAAAAGCAGCTTTGGTGAAACAGCCTGCAGCCTTTCCACGGCGGATATCTCGGGTTTTTTTATGAGGATTTGCAAGATGGCTGATGACAGCTACCCCTAACAAGGACAGAAAAAAAAGTGACGTCCCCTTTAAGATTAGGAGGGTATATTTTTGTATTTTAATAGTTGGCTGAGTAAATATGTCTGTTTAAAAATAATGCATACGTCGTATGTGAGCGTCCGTGTCGGGGAACAGTGCTATTTTTCTTCGTGTTAATCTGTACCTGCGCCGTGGTAGAAAATGGTGAGGTGACGTCTGAGGTAATTTACGCGATTTAATCGAGATAAGGAAGTAGATAAATATGTTGTCGGCTAAAGGCTGGGGCGACCGCAGGCGAATGAGGTGGACACCAACGTAAAAACAGGCCCGATTTGAGTTATAATAATCATCTTTGTGGTCGTATTCGATAGATGTGTCGATGAGGGGAAACCTAAAGGCTCTACAGCCAACATTCCTGCGGATCCTAAAAGCCTTTGTTTTGTGCGCAGGAGCTGGACTCGACTATTACAACGATTAACTATGCAGTAAACAGCCTCGAAACGATGGCCCCGGTATGATTTTCTATTTAATGAGATTAGAAGGCCTTTGTTGTCGACAGAAAACTGGTAGAAAGGCCGAGGCCTTGTGTACAGATATGCGAGCTGTGCCACATAGCAGGCGTTATTCATCAACTAGAAATGACGCTTTTACGTCAAATTGAGGGATCGGAGGTAGCTGTGTTCTTAATCTAATCTCTATAAACTGTATTTTGTATCAAGAGCCAAACTGGTGTGTGTGAATCGCCGGTGTCGGCTCGTCGGATACTTATTAATGATTCAGCGGACAAAAGCATTTTGCGCTGCGTGTTGGTTATTGAGGGAAATCAAGCGTCCTTGAGGTCCTGATAAAAACCGATTCAGGTTTAAAAGCGGTGTGTGTGTGAATAGTAATCAGGGTGTGGACCGGAGCAGGCCTTTCATGCTCCGTTTGTTGGTCTGAATTGGACCAGTCAATCATAATCCGACTCTCAAGGTAATAAGGGCCCGAGCCGACAGGAGGGAAGTGACTTCTCATCAGCTGTACAGAGATTGAGTCAACTCTTAAATCATTTACGTAATTGTCTAGATCTTGACTTCTCTGTGCCTTGTTTGCATTTCATGGTTTACCTGTAGCTGGCAGGCCTTTAGCTTCCTGTAGGCCTGAACACACACATACACAGGAGGTTTAAAGACAGGCCCAGTGTGTGTGTCATTCAGAGGAAAGGAAAGCCCCGTTTACTGTAATCTGCATAACGTCAGCCCCTGCTGTGTGTGTTGAAATCATCACCCTCGCCTGAGGTTTCCTATAGTCAATTTTCTGGAATTTGCCTTCATGCTGCTGCTGCTGCAATAAGCAATACTCGTCATCTGTCAGGGTCTTGATTTGTTAAGCTCTGAGATACACAGAAGGGCGGCTCTGTTTTTATCTTTTTCACAAGACTGAGAGTGTCACGTTTCCTGGGCTGAGGGCAGAGAGACAGAGACCTAGAGGAGTTAGTGTATGCCTGCCCGCACCATGATGGCCTCTGACATGGCTGAGACGTGGAGGAACTGTTTTGAGGAGGAGCTCATCTGCCCCATCTGCCTGCACGTGTTCTCAGATCCCATCCAGCTGCCCTGCAAGCACAACTTCTGCCGGGGCTGCATCAGCGAGGCCTGGGCCAAAGACTCCTCACTGGCCCGCTGCCCTGAGTGCAATCATGCTTACACACAGAAGCCCAGCCTGGAGAAGAACCACAAACTGTCCAACATAGTCGAGAAGTACAACGCCCTGAGCGTGGAGAAGCCAACCACGCCGGCGTTGCAGTGCATCCTTTGCCGCCGAGGCCCACCTCTCCCTGCAGTGAAGGTCTGCCTGCGCTGCAACGCCCCATGCTGCCAGTCCCACGTCCAGACGCACCTGCAACAGCCGTGCTCGGCCCTCGGACACCTATTGGTGGAAGCAGAGGCAGTGAAGGCCTGGACCTGCCCACAGCATGACGAGTACAGGCTGTACCACTGCGAGGCCGAGCAGACAGCGGTATGTCAATACTGCTGCTTCGCCCGCTGTCACCCCAGCCATGGCCACGCTGTCACTGACGTGGAGCTGCGGCGCAATGACATAAGAGTAAGTACAATTCCAATCATACATTTTCACCTCTTTCTCAGGGTGTAGTCACACACTTGCATCGTGACAGGAGCATAAATAAAGCCGGAAGTTTAACTACATCACCAGGTGCATGACTTTGTCAATTCATCACTGATCAATAACTGCTGGCCAGCCGCCCATTCAAGTACCAATATGCAGCTTTATAACTGTTTCACACAAGCCTGGGATTTCATAATTATCCACTTTGTAGTTGTCAAGCAAACATGAGCAGGACAAAGGGCATATTTTAAGGTGCCACAGTATCGGTAAGTGGAGGTTTGAGGTAAAAAAGCTGCTATGATCGTCTCTCGGCATGTTTTTACCAAATCAGTTTACTCAGCCGAGTACACAAACGTCTGTAAGGAGCAACAATGGCATTCCGAGTGTTTGTTAGCGCCTGTGTTGGAGTCTATCTTCCAGTCTGGGCATTTTGCAGTTGTGATCCATCCCGGCTGGTTCTCGTCTGTTGGAATGACAAACAATGCAGTCGAGGGTGGAACAATGAGGGGCCCTCGGAGGGCCTTATCTCCCCAGCACAGGTGCATCCTCGCTCAGGGATCGCCAGTTCTGTTGGGGGCTGGGGGATTAAAGTGATTCGTCACTTGATTCTGCAGCCTTCTTGGGTTTTCTTATTAACCTCTTACCTTCCTGGGGGTTTGGTGCTGTCGGTTCGAGTGGCGGTTAGATCTGTTTTCCTCCCCCGGTTTCCTCTTAAATGGGGGCAGTTTAGTCAGAGGTAGAAGCATGAGGGCTTCATTATGAGTCATGTAGTTCACCCAACACCCTGTTTGGGTGTCAACTGTGTCCTGCTCGGTTCTACTTCCTGTTGGTAATGCTATGATTCAGCTTTACGGATAGTTAGACTTCGGCCTGGGGCGCAGGAAGGGCCGTCGGGTGGGACCTGGTCTGGATTTAAAATCCTCCAAATTATGGGTTTCAAATTCTGATGCAGATGTCGATACTCGACTTGAAAACTTTTTATAATGGCAACAGTTTTGATGAGGATCCCTTAAGAAAAGATATGTAGAGAGGCTGACGTCTTATAGGTGAAACATAAACATTAAATGTTCATCTGTGATCATTTTTGTGAAGATCTTGTCCACCGAATTAAAACCTAGATGTTTCTCCATTCTGGCCTTTCGCCCTCACGTTTTAAACTCCCATCACTGTGAAGAAGAAAACTACTGTCGAGGTAAAGATGTTCAGAAACTGATACTTTTGTAAAGGATGAAGGAGACTCCCACCATTGCTTCCTGATTGGCTCTTATCAATCTGGATGTTCCCTGGTTCGTCACACCCCTATCATGTAGATTCTGTGTGGAAGGAAACAAACCACATCAGCTGGTGTATATCTATAAGCCGACTACCAGCATGAACTCATCGTGGATAACGATTTACAGATAGCAGCTTTCGCGTAGTTAAGCTACTACAACGGCACACGCATGCCCGGTGTACATGGAAGGTCATGTGATATGAGATGAGATTCTCTAGATTTAGACCTACACATCTGGATTATCGGTGAATATCGATCAGGATGATATAATGAATCAAACACAACTACAGACCTCTCACACACTGTGTCTTGCGCTTGACAGCAGCAAACACATGACAAGATGTGTCCGGATCTGGAGGCTCAGCAGCTCCGAGGGTTTGACGTTGGAACAATATTTTTGTAATAACACTGATTTCAGCCAAATCAAACTAATCCATAAACCTTTTGGATCATATCTGTTCTCATGTTGGTGACTGTTAATGCATCCTCCATGTTGAACGTGATCTCACATACACACACACACCCTGCAGACACTCCCTGCTCCTCGTCACCTCCATCAGCCCCTCCCACCAAATTCACCTCACTAGCTCTCACCAGCCGCTCCGGGCGAGGCCCGACCTTCCCTCTGGCCCGGCTCTCCTGCTCTGGTGGCTCTGATGGAAAAGACAGTGTGGTGAAATGACAGCTAGAAGTGCCCTCCCCGAGTTATACCCCTCTCCCTCCCTCCCTTTCTCCCCCAAAGGTATCCCACACATTTAGCTGCAACCTCCCTCTGGGACGCTTCGGCTCCTTCGACCCTGTTTTTCCCCCGGCTTCTGCTCGGAGCCTAACTCAATCAATCAGCGCAACCAGGTCACAGTCCTGGATCTAACACGCTCCGAGTGTGTGTGAGGGAGAGATATCTAGGGCAGTTTCTAACCATGTGCTGCTGAGGGCCGAGAGTGTGCAGGTTTTTCATTCCTGTCGAGCTCCACAGCAGCTGATCTCACTGGGAACTGATGATAAAATCAGCTGTTTGGCTGGAATGACTGGGTGATTGTGATGACGGTATGTGCGGTATTATGAGAAGAAGTCTTCGGTTTGTTCAAAAATAATGTGGATTCGTGGGAATAAAGACAAATTCAAACCTCTATTTTAGCGTCATTAGCAGTGTTGCTAGGGGTGACATACATGTCAACAACTGGATAAATTGACATTAATATTCAACATTCATGTTATCCAGAGGATAACATTTGTTTTTTAATGACATTTCATAAATTTGTGATCCTGTCAGAATAATTAATTTGTCCTAAGTGTCCAAATCTTGATTCAAACAGCTGCAATTCTTAGTGTTCAGGTCTAATTTCTATCCACTACTGTTATATTAATATTAGGAGTCTTTTCTCTTGTCTTTCCTTCCTGTTACAGATCCAGACACACTGTTTCATCTCCTCATTCATTCAGTCTTTATCTAGGCGCATTAACTAGTGGATAGTCATTTCTGCAACTTTGCCCTCACACGAAGACGTATAAACTTCCTTCTCATCATGCCATTTCCATCACCTCTTCTGATGCAGTACTTCAAGATGCACATTAAATGCATTAATGGAAACTTTTGGCTGTTGAGAGCATGTTTGCAGGCCGACATTAGCATTTAGCTTAAAGCACTAGCATGGCTGTGGGCCCCTGTTCGCTTGAATTTGGATCATATTGGCAGAACCACATTATTTTTGCTCGGTTCCATCTAATCTGCATGTTTTTCTATCTCTACATGATGCGCTAAGATGATTAATGTTTCACATTAAATGTTAATAGCACGAAGGATTAGCCTGATGTGTCGGATATTCCTACGATTGGGCTTTTAAAGAGGAGCCTCACAAAGGATCTTTTTATGATGTGGTGATGTTTTTCATTTATTGTGTCCTAAAGCAGATTGAATGGGCAATCTCAGATTGGCCCCAGCGACATGCCATCATCATCCCCGAAATAACAAGTGTTGTCACATCGCCGTATCTCACGGGGCAGCTTCGGCTGTGTGAATGTATGTGCATGTTGTCAGAGAGCAAATAAAGAGAAGGTCCACTGAGGGACAAGAAGAGGGAGGAGAGCTTCTCCTGCCTCCTTATACCCATTTATCTGTTTCTGCTCGCTGCCCCGAGCTCCCCCAACATTAGCCCTCACTCACTAATACAAACACAAAATAGCTGTTGGTTGCTATGACAACACACCCTCCCTCCTCCCCCACAGGGATTGTGTTGTTGGATGGGGGACTAAATGAACCGGCTCCTAATATCTCTGGCGTGGGGAGGGGATGCTAGCTAAGGTCAGAACTTCCCAGGGTTTTAACATTTTCTTTCTTTCTTTTCTATTCCGTCTCTTTCTCACCTCACAGCAAAGCCTGTTAAAGCAGCAGGAGCGCGTGGAGGAACGAGTGCAGGAGATCGAAGAGCAGCTCTGCAAACTAGACTCTGACAAGTGTGTGGTGGAGGTATGTTTTTGCACCCCCGTCTGCGGGCGAAAGCGCAGCTACACACAGTATCAGAACGTCTACACAGCTTGAATTCATGCAGCATTTTTACTGGGTCGATGTTTGTGTGTTTGTCCCAACAGGACAGGGTGTGTGAGCTGAAAGAGGAGGTGCGCCTGCAGTACCAGCGGATGCATCAGCTCCTGGAGGAGGATCTCGGTCGGACATTGGAGGCACTGGAGCGAGCCCAGGCTCGGTTCTGCCAGGAGAACGCAGCCCAGGTTCTAGCTCTCGGAGAACAGCGTCACGAGGCCCAGAAGCTGCTCAGTTCTATCCACACGGCCTTCAGTAAGGCAGAGGAGCTGAGCTTCATGAAAAACACCAAGCCTGTTAAAATCCTCACGGACAGGTGAGAAAGATGTTAGTTTTTAATATGCAGGTGATGTAGCCAAGAGCAGACGTCTTATCTTGAATTTTGCATGTCTCTTGGCACTTGTTGCAGGTCTCAGGCATGTGTGGGAAGCAGCCTCCCTCCTTACAAAGTGGGGAATCTGAACTCAAAGCTATTCCTTTCTGAAATCTCAAAAAGAGAGAAGAGCTTGAAGAGAACGCTGGAAGGTATGAACTCTGACACACTACAATCCAGAATTTTGACAGACATGCATTTTCATTTTGATTACCACTTGTTTAACCCCGGTTCTCTCTTCTCTCAGCCCCCCTCACCCCTCCCTCGACCTTCCTGCAGTCTGTTCCTGCTTATCCCAGCGGTCAGAGCTCTGGCGCTGGAGCAGAGAAACGGAAACATTCCACCGCCTTCCCTGAGGCGAACGGGAACGTTGGAAAAAACACCGCTCCAGGGTTCAAAGACGCCTCCTCGTCTTCGTCATCTTCTTCCTCATCGTTAGCCAAGCAACCCTACCTTGGCTCCAGCTCTGCCTCTGGAGAGGGCCAGTCCACCAATCAGCAACCTCTCGGCCCCTGTGGCCCGCCTCACATCAGCGAGAGCGGCGGAGCAGGAAGTGGAAGTGGCTCGCTGACCAACCACCATTCTGGCTCCGTGTTCAGCTCCTCGCACTTTCCCCCCGGTGGCAGCAGCTCATCCCACTCCTCCCAGCAGGCGGTGCTGCCTCAGTACGGCGGTCGCAAGATCCTGGTGTGTACAATGGATAACTGTTACTGCTCCGGAGTGCCCTCTGTGTCGGGCCATCGCAGCCACCCTCCTTACCCACGCTCCGGCTCCTTCCCCTGGGTTAGCGCCCAAGACTACCCACCACCTCCCGGCCTCGCCTCCGGTGCACCATCCATGCAGGGTTTGGCAGTGAGGGACTGGATAGACGCCTCACAGACACACAGACATGCAGATTTCTACGGGCTGTATGGGCAGCCCTCAACAAAGCACTATGTCACCAGTTAACAGAGTATACACACACGCACACACACTGACATAGACACACTTGGATATAGAGACAGGCACCACAATAGCAAACATCTACTGACCTTATTAACTGGAGAAAACACACCAATACACTAACGCAGTTATACTCTACAAACATTTAAATTAATGTTTATGTGCGCACACACACACACACACACACATCTAGAACATACACACATTCGGGGGCAGGGTTGATCTCCTTGTGTTTTCATTTTCTTTATTTTCGGTCAGTGTTTTATGTAGTGTATTATTCTATACGTAAAATGCGTATACAGACAACTGCTGAGCATTCTACGCGTTAAATGAGAGAGCGGAGGGGCTGAAGAGGAGGCGGGTGAGATGCATCTATTTATTTATAGAGCAGGAGACAAAAATGAACTTCTAATAGAAAATCGTTCACGGCTTCTCTTGGAAGCTAAAGGGAAAAGAGAAATACCCTGCAGTGTTGAGCTTTCCAGTTTGGCGTCTCATGTCTCTGTTATAATCACCTCCAGTTGTACTGAGGTCAGTTGCCTTATGTTATTAGCATTATATTTTTCTCAGCCCAGCTGACTTTATTCAATAGGTCCTTTTTAAAGGGACTGCAATCCCTTAATGTCTCTTTGTGTTTATTTTATTTTGGCACTTCTTCCTTTCTTTGCTGAGTTCAGGGATGGAAAAGCACGGCTTCAACACAAAATGCTCTTCCATGGAACACCCACAATGCACTTGTGGGATGCCTTGTTATGCCTGGACTACAGATGCTAAGCCACAGAGGGACACTAGAGCTGTGTCTGAAGGGCCCGTTGACCCTGGCCCTCTGAGTTTTGGGGAATTCAGCCCTTATTCTTAGCACTCGTCTCTCTGACGTGGGGATCCTGTTGTTCCTTCCTGCTGCCATGCTTCCCACATGACAGAAAATCTTCTGACAAAGACTGTTTCCATTTAGTAATTAACTATGACTTTGTGTTATTTGGTACATCTGTACGTTTCATGCTTGTCTTGAGAGACTCTTTGATTGTAGAGTAAAAGGCGACACCAGACAGACCAAACCAATCAAGCATCTGGAGGATCTGATGATGCTGTAATTTTACTTCCTTCAGGGCAAAGATGTCACTTCCTCTCAATAAGCACACAAGCTCTTGGCTTCCTGTTTGCAGCTGTAAGCATGCAAGGAAGAGTTTTTTTAAGCACTCAAAAGAAGAACAATAGGGCAAAGAAACTGTATGCAGTTTTAAAAAGGTGTATGGACGAGCAGAAGGGCGGGAGGATTTTTTTTTCCATTAACTTTTTCTAAAAGAACGAGACTGGACTGCGAGACGTGAGCAACGGTCTTCATTCTAAAAAAAAAGGAGCCGTTACAACAGTCAACACAAAGAGAAAAAAAACAAAGTATCTTTTTTTGTAAATATTTTGTGAAATGGAAAACTTACAGACGTGATTTGGAGGAGGGTTCCAAATAAACGAACAAATTTAAACCTGTCTCTGCTGTCGACTTTGTGCAAATCCCCTGTTCTTCTCTTGTTAGCTGAAAGAATAACGCTGGCTATATTCTATATTTTGTTATTGTCAATAAATCCCGTGAAAAGACCAAAACCAAGAAAGATGTCCGTCTGTTTCTCGATACCTTTCCGACTTCCTCCTTCTGCCTGAAACCTCCTTTTTCTGACTGGAAATTTGAATCTTCAAAATGGGACAAATGTAAACTTTACAAAATTTTAAAAAAAAAGCAAATGACCAGTTAGAGGACTTCTTTCAACTCTGGATTTGGCGAGCTATGAGTATATTGCAGAGGTAGTTCTGCAGTATGTAAAGAAGTGCAACCTTGTAACTAAGCTATGTGATCTATGTGATGAGTGCAGTGACGAGCAGTCGGTCCAGGATGATGAAGAATATCACTTCTGTCAATATAACGTCAATACAATATAACCTAATCCAGTACTTTGGTTAGTGACAAAATATCTGCTGAACCAATCACATTCCCATTCGCCTCCATTATATTCAATTTAGTGCTAACATGCTAAGCTAAGATGATGGAAACCAATACATGTTTTCATTGGTGATGTGAGTGTATCAGCAGGCTGATGTTAGCATTAGCGCTAATCACAACCTGATTGTTTCTTCAAGGGATTTGTTGACAATATCAAAAATATACTAAGCAGCAACAACTGTTGTTAATCGTAGTTGTCTTTCACTTGATCAAACTGAAATAATTTGTCACATTCATATGAACACTGAACCTGATTTGCTTCATGCTTTCCACTCCACGCAGTTCTCACCACACAGTCATCTGTGCCGTCCTCATATGACTCCAAAGATCAACATCCTCCCACAATAGGAGCAACACGATCTCCACATGTTGAATGTAATCTGACTGCCCTTTAACGGCTCATCAACATTTATTGATCTTAAAGGGCACATTCAGAGAGGGAAAACCTGTTTAAACTCAAGTTCTAATAGCATGTCCAGTGTCCACACTGCAATCAGGGCTGAGGAGTGTGTGGGAGGAGGCAGGCCTGCAGAGAGAAAACAGGATGGAGGGAACAAGTCTTGGGATGAGTAGTCCGTGTGTTTGTTCCCCTCAGCCTGATTAAATTGCTGCTTTACTGCTTTCCCCTACCGAGCAGTTTGAGCCTTCAAACTACAGAGATGGTCCAAGTGTGTGTGTGTGTGTGAGGGGGTGAACAGGGAATTAAATGTTAACACGTTAAGACTCGAAATCCATTAACAAACAAGTTATTTTTTATGAAAGAAGATATGATTTAATCAAAAGCTTCAGATATTTTGTTTTCGCCAATTTTCTATTGGCCAAGATTTTGATGAGTAGATTGATAACGAGAAACACTTAGCCTGATGAGGTAATAAAATCAACCCAGAAGCACCTGTCCACCATATGTCTCAGCCAACATGGATTTGAAGACCTTACATGGCTCAGAAACAACGGAGATTATAACATCTGCAAATCCATAACAACTGAGCCTATGGTTTTTATGACGTTCAGAAACATCGGAACGAATGCCACCCACAGTCACCACAGTTGATGTACACGTAGAAACATGCTGCTAAGTTTGGATCCACCCTCGTCTTACTCCCACCCACTTCCCCTCCCAGGTCGCAGAGGTCCGATGTGCGGCCTTTTTCTCATGTCAGCGAACCTCAGCAGAGACAGAGGCAGCCAATAACTGAGGGGTCGGAGGTGCAGCATAAATAACAGTGCTGCTTTTCTCTCTGTCTCTCTCTCCGACTCACACTAACACTCCTCCCTTTCACTCTCCTGACACACACATTTTCTCACACTTGTGCACACAGCTGCTGAACAGCTGTCTGATCCAGTAAGAGAGAGAAACAAGTGTTCCGGTCGCCTACGTCTCAGATATATATATATCTGTTACATGGTTCATTCAAATTAGGGGTTTCCAAGCTTTTTAATGTTCCAGACCCCAAAGCTGACACTCAGTACGCCACGCCCTCGCATTCTATGTTTAGAGATATTTTGGATGAGACTGTGATTAATTAGACGTCATAGGCAGGGTTCAATACTGTATTTGTATCATGTGTACATATGTACGATATAGAAACTTTAAGCCTCCAGTGAGTAAATACAACTGTGGAAGGGATCTTTAAGACAGATATGGCTGCTGTCTTCCACAGAGGCCTCTCCACACAAGCTGTCCAGAACAGCTGACCGCACCTGCTACGGATGTGGGAACACTTGAGCCTGAGTATCCGAGTATCCTCTCATTCCCCTGGGCTAATAAACATTGGTACGCATCTTTTTCCGGATGCACTACTCAGTACGTAGTCAAATAATTTCCTGAGCCTCCTTGACAGTTGGAGAGGCGTAACCAAGGAAACCGCCAACATACAATGATGTGACCAAATGCTATTTTTTTTTTCCAGTTAAACCGAACAGTGACATCAGAACTGCATTTTTATGGCTGTCAAAGGTGCATTGCATTGTGGGAAATAGCATGTATTTCCCATTATATTGGTTTCATGCTAAGATTTTAGACATAGTATAACTCTTGATTACTAAAGACCATGTTAGTATGGAATTTCTAATGCAACGTGAGAGAAGAAGAAACGTTGATTCATTTTAGAATAATTGAATGACTTCTTGGAGCATTTGATGTTTTTATTCACATACAGTACCTTCAGTTCTGGACAGATTACATTCAAGAATATCAAAAGGAAAAGCCTTGAATTCCATCGCTACCCAAAAGTCGCACATAGAAATGCATTGGGACTTACAGTACATATACCTCTTTTAAAAATCTGCCTGCACATATTAGATATGCAAACATTATAGACTACAAAGTACAGCAAGGTAACACATACTCTATAACATGTGCATAACATAACATATGAACACAGGGCCACGCTATTTACAGTTGATCATAAAACATAGTTCCTCTTCACCGTTGATTTTTTTGTTTTTTATATATATACAAACTAACATGTACGGTATCATTTTTAGTGGGGAGAGTTGGAGACAGTGGACTGCTTCTCCAACATACTTGAAAATCAGACACCACGTCAGTTGTAGTCTACTTCACCATAAATAAAACTATTACAAAAATATACCTCACTTCAAACAGAGCCACGAGAGGGAAAGCGCTGACAGCCATTGTGGAATGATAAAAAAAAAGACAACACTTATCAACCTTTAAGAATGAAATGTAGTGAAGATGGAAGTGGGTGGGGGACCTTGAGTCCAGGATAGTGTGAAAAGAGTTATAAGATCATCATGCTGTCTCTCCAATGAGAGACAGCAGTGTAATGGGAGTGTTTGCAGTTCTGACATGCTGCAAATAGCTGCTGGGATTGGCGGGGGCACTGGCAGCGACGTGGGCAGATTTGATGGGAGTGTTTATTTCCTGGTATGGGTTCCCTTTGAAAGACTGTCCCCATTCTCTTTGTAGACGAAAGGATGTGTGAAATTAGTAAACATCAGGGATATAGGGGTTAAAATCACCACGTCCATGTTGGATTA